>KN818257.1:0-14865 GCA_000827485.1 Amanita muscaria Koide BX008 | reverse complement strand
AAATTTTGAAGTCTCAATGTCAAAAACATATGCAAAACATGTGACCGTAACATCACATGCAAAACACAATAGGATCTTAATTTTATTCCATTGCTATCACATTTTCTATCCTTTTTTATTCTATTTTTATTCCCCTGCTATTGTATTTCTCATTGAATTTTTGGGTATTCTTGCTCTATTTGCTATACTTTTATTGTATTGTTATTTCTTTTTAATCAAATTTCTTGTGTCTTTTATTGTATTGCTATCATGTTTTTAATCACATTTTACTCATATATTCTTTGAATTTTTCTATTTTAAATTGATTTTTATAGTTTATTTTATTTAATTCTATTTTTAATAGATGCTTATCATATTTTACTTGTATTTTTAATCGGATTTTATTGGATTTTATACAATTATATTACTCGGATTTTAATTCAATTTTAAACCATTTTATTTGGATATTTATTGGATTTCATTGTATTTTATTTGGATATTTATTGGATTTCATTGTATTTTACTTGCATTTTTAATCAGATTTTAAACAATATTATTTGTATATTTATCAGATTTGATCAGATTTTACTCGGATTTTTAATTGGATTTTATTTTTCATTTTACTCAGTTAAATGATTTTATTTCGTATTTTTAACTGGATTTTAAATGATTTTGAATCTATTTTTTAATATCATATTTTATCATATTTTACTGGTATTTTTAATTGGATTTTAAATGAGTTTTTTCTGATTTTTAAATGATTTTATTCATATATTATTTAATCGACTTCTATTGCTTCTATTTTATTTAAACGATTTTTATTCGGATTTTTAAACACCTTTATTTTTATATTTATCGGATTTTAATTCTATTGGATTTACTCATATTTATCGGATATTACACGGATTTACTCGTATATTTGTTGGATTTTATACATATTTTAAATCTATTTTATTGAATTTTTATCAAATTTTCATGCATTTTTATCAATTGATTGTTGTTCTGTTTGATTAGGAGTGTGCCCTCTCAGGTTGAATGGAGGTCTTGGTACATCCCTGAGTCTGCTGATTGTCTCTCCATTTTACGCCGGGTCGTCATCGTGAAATTTTTTTTATCAATGATGAGTCTGCTGATTGTCTCTCCGTTTTAGTATGGTCATCATCGTGAATAAAAATTTATCAATGATGGTCAAGATCTTTATCTGTAGCTAAAAATTTTAATACAGTTCAGGTTCGGACCTGTTCAAACCCGTTCAAGTAGAGTCCTGTATTAGCGAACCACGAACGGAACTTCTAGTTCAGTTCTACCATAGCCTCAAACTTTGAACTGAACAGAGGGTTCCGTTCTCCTCCGTTCACGTTCGAACGGAAGTTCGGAACCGAACATTGACACCTCTATCTGTGTGCTGTTTATTCATTTAAGTTTGGCCAATGCAGAAGCAGACAAACAAAGGCCATGTGTTACTTATTTGTCCCTGTTACCTACTTATATCCTTAAAAGGAAATTGCTCACTTGTGCAGAATGCGAACATTCAGCACATTGTTTGTATATATTTGTCCATATCACGTCGGTATACAGTTGATGACGAAGATTCGGCGCATCATTTGTATCTGTTTGTCCATATCTTCGCACACATAAATCTGATACTTATATTAGTGAGGGCTGTAGACACAGATAGTAGAATGTATGACCTACTTTATACCCTTAAAAGGAAATTGTTCACTTGTGCAGATTGCGAACATTCGGTGCATTGTTTATATATATTTGTCCATATCTCTCACATCGGTTATATATATTAAATGACCGCTTTTTTACTTTCCATAAAAGTATTTGGTTATGTAAGCAGCTGACCACCTTTTTGCTTTGACTAAGGCCCGACTAATTCTGACTATCAATTGACCATATCCTGACTACCATTTGACTATATGTGACCATGACAAATGCCTGACTATGATTTGACTATGATTGACTATGATTGACTGTAATTTGACTATAATTTGACTATGCTTTGACTATGTTTTGACTACCACTCGTTTATGGACTACCATGTGACTAAGTGTGACTAGATGTGACTAACGATTTTTACTGAGTGATCACCGGCTTGATGTATGTAATCAAGGGATTGTATTGTATCTTGCAGTTGGGCTATATGCATCAGACTGTAACTGGCCAAGGATTCTATTGCTGGGAAGGTGACACCCCCAAATCATTATGCATATATGTAAAAGTCCCTCGAGTACAAAATCAAAGAGTATATCTGTGTCCTCAGTTTCTGATCAGATGTGCAAATCACTCCCTTGATTACAGATAAAGACAGCGAGAGCTTGAAAATAAATATGATTAGTTTTTCACATCTTGATAGTACTAGTGGCCACGCACCTGGTGATAACAAACCAACATGCTCTCACCTCTCTTGAGCGCCTTAATCAATATAATTATACTCCACCTCCAGATGACTCGGGCTTGAGATCACCCGAGTCAAGTATATCGATTCTATAACAATTGGCCCTGTTCTTTTCTGATTTCTCTATAGACGGGAGCCAGGAAGCATCTGGCAGCCGAACAAGGTGGGATATACTATGATTAGACCGAAGGAGTTTAGTGTCGTTCACAATGTGGTTGTTGTTCTGGGAGAAGGCGATGCAGCTGGCTTTGGTTGGGGCAATTGAAGAGTTGCGAGGGGAGATCGGGATGGTGGATGAAGAAATGGGCTGGAGAGGGAAGGATGCCGTGCATGCGAAGGAGGTTTCAAGTATACCATGCAGGCGCATCCAAGCAGTTATCTCAAGTGCATGCACGACGATAAGCTTCAAATGGTCAACAACTGTGTTCAATGGTGTGCCACGGCCAACTGTGGGACAGTAACACAGGTTGTTATTGTGTGGAAGTAATCGTGTGACATGTGTGACTTTGCTCTTTCTGCTTAACCATCAAATACATGCACACGCACACAGGCTCAACTGCTCAAACACTATTAGGGACCTTCAAAGTTGGGCGCTGTTCGCTTTCGCTTTCGCTTTTGATGCCATTAATAAGCATAATTTGAACTTCCGCTTCGTGACCACATGGTGACTGCCTTGTTGATTGCATGTTCCCACGACATTCCTGTGCACCACCAGCAGTCAATCATGTAGAAAAGATGTTCATTGAGATACTTATTACATATGGATTGCCTAGGCATGGCAGTAGGCACAAAAAAGGAGTAGTCTACCAGCATCGGATGTACTGCCGGCGTGACACAGCGGAGGTTCAAATTAGGCTTATATAATGCATCAAAAGCATGAAAGCAAAAGCGCCCAACTTTGAAGGTCCCTATTGACCATCATGGTTGATCCAAATGTTTCTACGTTTCGAGATGCTCAGAACTTTACCATTACTGGTAGTGAAATCACTACAGTAGGCGGCAACTATGTAAGCTAAGTTTCGGTAGCTATGCAGCGCACTAATAGCGCTGTATCTAGACCAAGAATGTCTACGTAGCCTCTAACGCTCCTTCTCTGGACCAAATCCCACGTTTACCTCCTTTGCGGTCTCCCAGTACCTCTTTCACCGGCCATGACTCTTATCTGCAGGCTTTAAAGGACCACTTTTCTCCGAATCTTGACAGTGAAAGGAAGAAGTTCCTTCTGTATGGAATGGGGGGTATTGGTAAGACTCAGATATGTCTCAAATTCATTGAAAAATATGGGAAGAAATGGTTTGGATTTCTTTTTTTTTTCTGGTTTGGTGTTTGACGTCAACTATGTTAGGTTTTCTGACATATTTTGGATTGATGCTTCTTCAGAGTATACTGTTGACCTCTGTCTCAGACAGATTGCCCAGAAAAATAAGCTGGACTCTACACCTTCAGCTGAATCTGCTTTGGAGTGGATTTCTGATAGAAATGATTGGCTTATGGTGTTTGATAATGCAGATGGGGGATATAAAGTGGTTGAAAAGTTCATTCCCTCTGGCAATGGGGGTGGTATCTTGATAACTAGCAGGGATAGGGATTTGACAAGGATCACTTCAGGAACTCACTCCTTTGAAGTGACTGAGTTGGAGGGAGAGGAAGCTATTGATCTGTTGTTGAAATCAGCTGGAGTTGACTGCAACTCAGTGAATGTTGCAATAGCAGCTGAAAAGCTTGTTGCAGAATTGGGTCACAAATCTTGCCATTGATCAAGCTGGGGCATTGTCGGAAAAATCTGGAGGCGCTTATCTAAGGTTACCACCAGTCGTAACCCAAACAATCATTTGGGCCGGTTGTAACTGATTGCGGACAAGACTCAGGTGATCGTTACCAGGTTATATTCATGAGTTACAATCAGGTCACAATCATGGGTTACAACCCGGTTACAATCAAGGGGGTCATTGATTATATTCAAAACATTAACGGCTGCTCTCATCTCATCTTCATCCTTCTTTATCCTTATTGTAATCTAATCTCTTTTTCTTTATTGTAATCTAATCGCCTTTACTTACTTCAATTATTATTTGAATGGAACTGGATTCGAACTCAAGAGTTTGGGACCTATGATTTGTAAGCAATCCTAATTACATGCGCTAAAACCACTATACTACTAGGTCATATAATATGCTAGGTTATGTATTTAATATATGGCTACTATCGGGGACTTATAATAATATGCCAAATTGCCAATTAATGTAGCGCTCGCATTGCTCTCATTACAGATTATGATGCTGGCAACTTCTCACTAAGGGCCGCATTTTTGCCAACCTTGATCTGAAACAGTCCGAGCCCCAGTATGCTCTTCAAATCCTCAACTCAGCTGATATTGTCCCTTATCTCTTCAGATCTTTCGGGCCCCAGTACGCTTGTCAAATCCTCAACCTGACCCAAACTTGAAGACCATCCCCAGTACGCTCTTCAAGTCCTCAACTGACCCTTATCTGACCATCACCCTCATACCTCAATCAAACACTTACACCGTGACTCCAGGCCCGGGCCGCCCCACTGCAGTACGCTCTTGACTCAGACATCAATGTTTCAACCCTTGTCTGACTGTTACAGTCTGCCAGTGCGCCCCCTCTTTTCCTCTGTTTACTCTTCTTTGTCTCTGTTTACCTCGGACGCTTCTCTTCTGGGCCTTACAGCCTTTCTGTTCCCGCGCACAGCTATTGCTGTGCTCCCATCACTCTATTGTCCTCTCTCCCATTGTACTTATATATAGATCCCTATTGTTCTCTTTATCCATCCACCATTGTCTCTGTACTATATAAACCCCATGTACTTAGCTAGTGCTCCTCAGCTTGACCTCAGCTGAGCAATACCACAGTTGTACTTGGCTCATCAGACTGGTGGAAGTAAAGCCTTAACTCAGAAACCTCTTGACGCTTAGTCGCTCTCCAACTTGAATGCTCTTTGTTTTGCCTTGTATAACTCTGTGTATACATCGGCTGTAACAAAAGGTCAAGCTGATCCCCAAGTGCTGGTGTATCATTCACCTTAGCAGGCTTAGCCAACATTGATCCAAACCGCCCGTATAATAGCCTAGGGGCTTTGCTTATATCAACGCTCACAATACACTGAATCCAGATTTATTGGACATGTACCATGATATGTGAATAAGACTTAAGGTCTTTACATGTGCAAACACGCCGAATATTCGACGTGTTGTTTGTACTTATTTACATCTATTACAAACATAAACAATAATATTGCTGTAGGGCGTCTAGCACAGTAGCACCCTTACACCCTCCCCCACTAGATCGTTCTATGATCTTAATCAAACCTGAGAATGAATAGACATAAATTTTGTCCTGTCACCCTCCCCCACGGAATCGATTTCTTGATTCAAAGAAAAATTAAATTTCGTGTCCGAAATTGTGTTTAGTATCGATTAAACCACTTGTATTAGTTAAATAGAAGTAGTATTCAATTAATAAAATAGTTTAGAAAGTTTTCCGACTGGCGGAGAACTTGAATTGAGTGAAACGAGCATTAGACGTTCATTAGACAGTCCTTTGATGCGCCACTTCTGAAATTGGAAGGTGTGTTGGGCTGGGTTGGTTGTCGGTTGCCCGGTGGATGCGCGTACTGTACAGCTGTAAAGTCTCTTCATCGCACTAGAGAAAGTGTCTGAATCACTTTCTCATGGACTTATAAGTCTCTGAAATATGAGACTTTATGGGATTCCCTCAAGGAGCCAAAGAAATTGCGAGAACAAAGTCATTCCAAGGCATGATTCAACTACAGCCGGGAGAGACGCGTCTTTAATGCATTCCCTGTTCTCAAGAGAAATGGAACACTATAATAGTGCTCTGGGGATCTGGTAGACTGCGCGGGGGCGGTCTAAGATCCAGGTAAGTCGTGATCTTCGCATTTCACAACTTTATCAATAACCTATAATAGATCACCGATTCGTCTATCCAAGTTGGTGCGGTGATACAATGCTGCTCCATATTAGTGGAGGTGGGCTAGTAGGATCGCAGAATGCACAGAGGCGGTCTTAGATCTGGTAAGTCATAGTGATTATCTGCTACTCGACTTGAATTATTGATGATCTCATAGATCATCGATTCATCTTTTACATCGCGCACACACAACGTAGCCGCTCACAGACAGCGCTCAAATTGTTCCATATCAGCACGGCGGTTTGTAAACTGTGGGCTTGTTGCAGTGGGGAATCATGAATTACGCGAGGGCAATTCGGATTCAAGGTGAGTCGTATTGTTGTTTTACGACTTGATGTTTTGATAATCTATCGATAACCTTATAGATTATTGATGGGACCACATTGTTAACACTTGACATAGCCGCTCACACGTTCACGGACAGTACGACGGCTGATCAGTATCAACAGAGACAAGCAAGGGGAATCATAGACTGCTCGGCAGCGGTCTTAAATTCAGCCTATGCCGTAAGTCGTGGTGATTATATCACTCGACTTGAATTGTTGATGATCTTAAGGATCATCAATTCGACCTTACATCCGTAGCATCGGTGTTTACAGGTAGCGCTTTCTTCGATCTCAGACAGCAGATACAGGTTGTAGAAGATGGAAAGACCATGTGGGGATGATCTGAAGATATGTGTGAGTCATTGTTGTATTCCTCAATGACTTGATCTGATAATTGATAGGAGCCATACATTGACCGCACAGCTCGTGAATGGTTGGAAGCCATTCTTACGACAGAGTCCTCAGCTCCGTATTTAGGTGAGTCATCTACTGACGTTCGATGACGCAGCTTATCCCACTGACTTGGTGTTCAAATACAGAGGGTTGCGGTTGACTTGGGGTCAATTCCGCGGACGTAGAGTTGCCAAAAAGTCTATTGAGGACCATGGGGTTGATGGGCCATGTACAGGTCGGTCGTTGTCTTGATGTCGCAACAACTCAATTATCTGAACACAGGAGTCGCGTCGTATTACTTTCATTGTATGTGTGTGCAACTCAAGTCTACGAGCATGGTCACCATTCGGCGATGGGAACGTGCTGGACTAGTGAAGGGAGTCTGTAATTGGTGAGTCACTCATTGACTGGAATGACTCGTGTTGACAATCTGTTCTAGTTCTCTGAGTCCTGTGATCGAGAACTCCTATATTCTATTGGTGGCGGCCATCGCGGGCGCTGTCCCTTCCCCTCTAAGAGAAGTAAATTTCCGTTGGATCACAAGAGGGGACGATCCAGGTATCAGCTGACAACCTAATAGATTGTCTTAACTTCAACGTAATCACTCGAGAGCAGCGCGGCGGCTGTTCTCCATCGATGGATACGCGTTGGAGGGTTGTCAGGGACTACGAGAGAGTAGTCTGGTGATAGTTGAGTCGCTTTATTGTCTTAGCGACTTGTACTGATTTATCGGGCTGTTTAAACAGCCATGCGCACTCAACATAATGGCGTGCCCCGTTGTTCTCAGGTGACGGAGAACATGTCGAGAAAGGAGATAGACTGCATGAGGGCGGTCTGAGATCAAGGTGAGTCGTCCAACTCAAGTGACTTTTTCTACTGATGACCTAATGAGATCGTCTTATTCCTTAGCGCTAGCATCTTCTGTTCGAGAACAGCACGGCGGCTATTCTCTGACGCTGTGAGTAAGTCGTTTTGTTGCTATCAACGACTTGTGCTGACAATTCAATAGATTGTCACGTTCTCAATATACCTCACTCGAGAGCAGCACATTGGCTATTCTCCATTGATGGATCAGCGCCAGAGGGATGTCAGAGACTACGGGAGAGTAGTCTCAGTTATAGGTGAGTCGTTTTATTGTTCTAACAACTCTTTTCTGACAATTCGACGAACTGTTAAGGTGATCGTGTGTGCACGAGCACAAGGGTTCGTGAACAGCACGGTTGCTGTTTTTCCAACATCGGAACACGTTAGAAGGAGGTGGAAGACCACAAGAGAGTGGTCAAGGGAATATGTGAGTCGTTGATATTTCCATCATCGACTCGTATCTGATTACTCAGAAGTAGTCAAGGAACTGCAGTGTAGGCATACCCACAGCTCCGTGAAGATGCCATAGAAACGTCGTGACTGTTAGGGCAGTCTAATGGATAGGTAAGTCGTCGCAGTTGTTCTAGACGGCTTCAGTGTATTGACATCTCTTAAATTATCATGTAGCCACGTTCGTAGGCACAATACAACAGCTCGGGAACAGCTATGGGCTATTCCGGATGAGAATGGAAATTGGTGAGATGTCGTAGACCAATTGAGGTGGTAATCCTCTAGGTTGATCTGAGATGCATACAGGAGCGCTCCTCATGAACGGCGCTACGACGGTAGAGGAGGAGCTGTGGCTATCCGTAGCTTGAAGTAGTTATCTGCTGCTTCCTGGCGGTCAGGACAACTCGAGGGTCGTCTAAGTACAGGTGAGTCGTCCATATGACTTGTCGACTCTGTTTGATGATCTAATGAAGCCGTTTAGGGAACCACTTATACACATGCACGCGAAGGGCTCCAGGAGGCTTGTAGATAGCGGGAAGGCCATCGAGGATTTGTACTCTGTATTGTTGTTACTGACAACTTCAACTACTCTCTAGTTTGTCAAGCTATCTATTCTTAACTGACTGAATAGTACGGCAACGACATTGAGTCTATCGGGGACTCTTATAGGTGTGTTCAGAACTCAGATTGAGTTCTTATTGATTTTATTGATAACAGATATCAACAGGAGCCGTCCCTTCTCCTTTAAGAAGAGAGGAATGTGTTGGATCGTAAGGAAACGATCCGGATATCAGTCTGAGGCAAGTGCACAGCTTCCTTCTGTATGCTCGATTTGAGAACAATGCATGGCCCGAGGCATGGACGCTCTGTACTCTGACGTTCTCCAAAGGGAAGGTAGACACACAGGCGTGCTCTTTCTCTTCAACTGCGCCACGGAAGGTAGAGGAAGATGGTTACATGATTCTTATTGACAGTTCGACAAACCGTCTAGAGGGTCGCCTGTACACGGACACGAAGGTTCATGGACAGCGCGGGAGCCATTCCTCAGCAATGGGAACGAGCCAATAAAAGAGTGGAAGACCACAAGTGCTGGTCTGAGATATGGTGAGTCGTAAAAGGATCTCAAAGACAACTCTTATTGACAACCGTAAGAAGTTGTCGAAGGAGCTGTGGGTGCCAGCTTATGGACACACGCTCGTCACTCTTTCGCAGCGAGACTACCTATTAGGAAGTTCCGGAACAGAGAGAACCAATTGGGAATGGTTCGACGAATAGGTAAGTCATTGCTCATGTTCTCAATGATTTTAGCTGACTCGAGCGTGATGGGTTTTATGAAACAGCTTTGAGCCGTTTCCGGGTGGAGTAGGACATCACATAAGATGTCCTGGACCATATGAGATGGTCCTGAAAATGGGTGAGTCGTATAACTATACACAACTCGTTTATTAAATCTGTCTGATATGAGGCAATGCATGCACTCTTTCGGGGAAGACTCGCAGCTGCGGCAGAGTCTTAATCTCAATAACGGAGGACAGCAGGGAGCAGGATACTAGGCTGGTTATCAGTGGTGAGTCGATTGACGTTCCAGTGACTCTGTTGACAGATCGAGATATAGGTTATCGTAGGAACTCTGTTCATGCGCGATTCAGAAGTTCCGGGTGACCTGGAGGTCGAATCCTGCAGTGGAGTGCCATAGGATATAGTGTTGAACTCGAATGCTTGTCGGAGGAACTTTGCATGTATAGCTCCAGGAGGTCAGGTGGCCCAATGGCTGTAATCTCAACAGTAGGATCGCTGGAGATGGTGAAGGCAGTCATGTGCCATTTGAGGTGAGTCATCTTTCTAGTGTTAAGTGACTCGTTTTGACAACTCTAGAGGTCGTCGAGAGGAACTGTACACGTCTAGGTGCGTAGGTGTGCTGTAGCTCTGATAAGACTCGCTCTAGGCCTGAAGGCTTTATCCTAGCGGCCAGTGGTCAGAGGACAAAGGCAAACCACGTAGTGTGGTGTAGGGCTGCAGGTGAGTCTTTGGCTACGTACTCATGACTCTGCTAATCTTTCGTGGGTCTTACCAGAGACCCGAGCGCATATGCATGTGGAAGGTGACAAATGGCTCAATAGTCATGTTCTCGACAGCAGGAGTTGTCTGAGAGGGGATGAACAGAACCGCGTGAAGGCGGTTATAGACTATCTGTGAGTACTAGTTGTACTCTATATTTGTCGTCTATTAATGAGTTACAGTTCTACTTCTGGCTCATTCATTTCACTTCGGTCATGAACGGGACGCGAAATTGACAATGACGACAGCTCTGAGTCTCAACAGGGAGACTCTTATTTAGCGGAGCGTGTTATCGTTCCAGGAACCAGAACTCCTAAGAGTTCTTATTCTTTTTATTAGCTACGGCAGTCTACCTGCCGTCCCTTCCCCTCTAAGGAGAAAGGTAGGTAAAATGTTTATTAATTTTCGTGACAATCCTGATGAATTGTCATTAGCAGCCACGCGTATACGAAGGCAGCGGTTCGGGAGATGACGCGAAGGTCATCTCGTCGGTGGTGTGAACTGAGAATTAAAGGGTATTAGGATATCATTAGGGTGATATGGCCAAGGCCGTATGAAAGAGGTGAGTCATATATATATAACTCGATCGGCATAAGCATAGCTCATAATTCATATGTTTTATGTGCAGGGTTCATTGATATGAACAAGTATTCACAGAAACTCGCTGAAGGAGTTTCACGAGTTCAGGAAGGGAACTCATCCGTTCGGCACAAGACGAGGAGCCAACCGTGCTTGACGGCACACAACGGAATCAAAGGCGGGCAGCTTCATATTTGATAGACGCTGCACGCTAGATTTGACAAATCTGAGGGCTTCCGACTGAAACCCTCTACTGACAGACTTGTCGGGAGGTTTCCGTATTCGTTGCATACACAGTTTGGCTTTTCTATGAGCTCTCCATTCGAGCTCCTTATTGGAATCCAGAATGAGTTCTTCCAAGCTTCTCGTGGGGCGTAGTACAGGCACGGTTTGTGCTTCATACTTTGAAGGTGAGTATTCAAATTGGGGAACACCTGGCGAGTCAATACTACTGTTGGTAGCGGAGGACTCTTGAAGCTTTTGTAAGCTTCTCGATGAACGTGGAGGCACTGTCTGTGCTTCAGGTTTCAAAGGTGAGTGTTTGTTAGCACTCGTTATGTCAACATTACTGTTGACGATCCAGGATGTTTGAGGCTTAGTACTGCTCTTGTCAGGCGGTTTCCATACATGCGGGCTTAGACGGTCGTCATCTACACGGCCGCGAGGAGTTGGAGGAACATTCTCCAACTCAATCCTGTGTGGTTCTGGGACCACGTCAAGATTCTTTGAGAGCTTAGCTCTCGAGAGCGTGGAGGCAGTGTCCCTGCGTGCTCTCATGATTCTGTGAGTCTTCGTAGACTCCAATTTTGTGTGGTGGGATGGTTTCAAACCATCCCGAGTGAGTCGTTGACAATCCAACTTGGGATTGTCACAGTCAGTCTCAGCATGAACCCGAGTGAGTGTGCAGTGAGACGGAGGACTAGTCTCGATGTTAGTTGCTCGACTCAACATTTGTCGACTTGAGTTCTTGCATGAGTGGAATCTTGACTCTGGTGAGTCGAGATTCTTGCTCGTCTGAGCAACGGTCCGTTGCCAGTCAGATTGACTGGATGGAGCAGTGCGGGACTTCTGCTCTCGGCGTGAAACAGCTTCAGCAGAAGGGTTGTGTCCTTCTCGTGTGATTGTGTGAGGCTCCAAACAAGAGCGCTCGACATAGTGTTGGGCCGGTGCGAGTGATCTATGAGACGACAGTCTCATCTCGGAATCAACTAAGTGATTCGGCGGAGTACTAGATAGGATGCATGAACCTCTGAGTGACGTTTCCATAAGTTTGGAGGCTGCCGTTTCAGGTTTACGGGTGCGCCGTGCATCCTTGAGTTGAGTATGACTCAACTCCGAGTGAACTTTAGACTTCATGGCGGCCGTTTTAGGGCTTCGCTTCGTCTTGTAAAAGCCAAGATCGATTGGCTGAGCACTTTCTGAGTAGTACTCGTCGATATAGTCCTGTAGTTTGTGCATATGTAAATAATACACCTTTTCTAAGATGTTCAGGAGGGTAGACTGTTCATGCATAGACATGTCTGAGTCATTCCTAATCCTTTGGTATCTTTTTCTACAGGTCCTAACCTGAGTCTGTAAAGACTCCTTGGTCTCAAGAAACTTGTAGTGTCTCTGAGGGAAGTGATTCAACAGAATCTCTTCTGGGATAGGGGGTTGGTTTGGTTTGATAGCTGGTTTAGCTGTGGTACACTCCATAAAGGAAGTGTAAAAAAGTATAATAGCCTAGGGGCTTTGCTTATATCAATGCTCACAATACACTGAATCCAGATTTATTGGACATGTACCGTGATATGTGAATAAGACTTAAGGTCTTTACATGTGCAAACACGCCGAATATTCGACGTGTTGTTTGTACTTACTTATTTACATCTATTACAAACATTGTTACAGCCGACGTATAGACAACGTTATACAAAGGCGAAATAAACGAGGACCAAGTTCGAGAGTGATACGAACGTTGATATAATACCAACGTAAGCGAAGAGGAGGGAGTTCTGAAGTGGCTATACTTCCAACCAGTCTGAAGAGCCAATGTACAAGTTGTATATTGCTCAGCTGAGGTCAAGCTGAGGAAAGGGAAGCAGATACAAGCGGCTTTATATACCTAGGGATCTAAGGGTCCTAGACTAATGGAGGAGTAGACGAGAGGGGAAAGAAATGGAAGGGAATAGATATGGATCTATAGCAATGGAGGTAATAAGAAGAGGCTATGCCTCAAGGCTGTAAGGCCCAAAAGAGAAAGTAGTAGTCCGGAGGTGAAGTAACAAAGAGAAATAGAGGTAAACAAAGGAAAATAAGGGGGCGTACCCACGGCAACTGTAACAAACATAAACAATAATATTGCTGTAGGGCGTCTAGCACAGTAGCGCCCTTACAGCCTGCCCAATCGCGCGCAAAGAGTTAGACAAGGACGAAACTCTTTCGTATACCTCCTAGACTGACGCCCTATCCGCTTTGACAATAAGGCCTGGAGATACAACTCAGATAATCAACCAGTATCTGAAGACGAATTTTGGACCCCACAAACCAGAGGAAGACCACCGAACGATTCAGTAGAACACAACCAGAAGTTCTATTGGCAGAAACAAGAATTATACTTCGATCAAAGCACAGATCGTTGGAGAACAGAAGATGGGAACCACCCAGCCCCAGACGAATTCTTTGAGGGACAATACACCCCAGGGAACCCAGACGAACATGTACCAGAAGAACTTAGAACTCCACCTACTCCAGTAGCTGGACCATCGAACCCAGAACCGGTACAGACACGACCATCGTTCAGCGCTAACATTGAGTCATCAGACGAAGAAGGAAACACTTCAGGAACATCAGAAGAATTCGTTGACGCAGATCAGTCAACAGAACTAGAATACGTTGAGCAAGAGCAATCAGAAGAAACAGAACAGAACCAAGACGAGTCAAGCAGTTCATCAGAAGAAGAAGAACAACCAGGAACAGGAGCCCAGACAGTAACTCACGCTACTCCACTACCACCCTTACAGATCACCCTTCCTCCAATTCCCCTATCACCACCACCACCACCCCCACCAGAAATACCAGACGTCGAAATGTCTCAAACGACACCCCAGAATAACTACCAAGGAGGAGGAGGAGCAAAACTCCCTCTCCCAGAAGACTTCATCGGAGTTAGGAGCAAATGCACTGGATTCCTTGCGTCCATCAGGGCGTATTTCAATTTCTATCCGAACCAGTTCGCCACCGATGCTCAAAAGATCACCCTCGCCCTCATGTCATGCAAAGGAGCTGCTTCAACATGGAGAGATAGCGAGTTTGCAAAATTCGACACAGATCCTGTCTCCCATGGAACGTGGACCGAATTTAGAACAAGATTTATCAACCAATGGGAAGAAGTCAGCGCCATGGCGTCTGCCATGATCAAAATCCAGAAGCTTAAACTAGGAGGAAAATATAACATGACTCAACTCATATCAAGATTTGACGAGTTAATCCCCTACTGCAAGATCCAAGATAAAGAACCAATGAAGATTCACTTCTTCAACCAGTGTTTCCCTGACAACATCAAGACGCACATCCTTCTAAAGAGCCCAACAACCTACGATGAGGCCAGAAAATATGCCACCGAATTCGGCCTGGCCTATGATAGAATCGATGCGGATAACGGGAAACGACCCAGATATGGAACTGCTGGTAACGACAATTATGGTCGTCACCAACAAAAAGACCCTAATGCCATGGACGTCGACGCCATCGACCTAGAAGAAGGAACAAACATTCGCTTCACAAAGCTATCCCCCAGTCAAATTGAAGAATATAAGAACCAAGGGAAATGCTTCAATTGCGGCCAAAGAGGACACATGTCTCGATATTGCCCAAACAA
>KN818256.1:177769-204659 GCA_000827485.1 Amanita muscaria Koide BX008 | reverse complement strand
TGGAGGGTAAGGGTAAGGGTGTCAATTTTTTACCCCCGGATTACCCCTGCAAAACACTACCCAGGGACCATTCTGGTGTATTGTATCACTGCATACGAGTGGAGCTGCGACTCTATTGTGTCAGACAGCCAGTATGGAGCTGAAACATTGCAATTGTTGCAATCACACAGCCATTACCGAAAATCAATCACACAGCCACATTCAGGACCCATCAGCGCTATTTCCGACTTGATTCTGATGCGATCGGCTCGATTCTGACTCTGACTATACCGGATATGGAAGAAAGTATTGGAGATTGCGTTCCCAGCATGCCTGACGCATTTCCGATCATTTCCTCTTCAGGCAAAGCTTCGTCGATCGCACAGATGGTCTATCAGGAGTCTAGGACATGTAGAATGATCCCACAGTGTCACTTATATGGACTTTAGCTTGTTAACAAGTTCGGACCACCTTACTACTTCGCTACTATAACTATTTGTACTTTCTGACTAAAATAACAAGTTTTTATGAGGGTTTCTACCTTGTTCCTATGACAGAGACCGATTCCAGGTCGGACTTGGTCACTTTCTTCATCACTGAGCCCACCCTTGCATCTCTTACATCGCCCAGCTTTGCTCACTTGCATCTCTTAGCGCCTATCGTCTCAGTCGCCGTCTCCGGCATTTCTACAGCTTAAATCACGTCGGATTTAGTCGCAACCAGTCGCATTCAGCCGCCCCCAGTCGCCCCCTTTGTTGCTACCTCTCTCGGTCGCCTCCTTTGTCTCAGCGCCCAAGGTTCTAGCCGATTACTTTGCTATCTTTGACATACACACACACACACTCTCTCTCTCTCTTGTCCTGTTGTCTCAGCACTATCTCCAGCCTACCAGAGTCGCTTGGGAATCCTTTAGGCTCGCTGCCGCCCTCGCTCAAGTTGCACACTTCAGAACCCCCTAGTGCGCATCACCGTGGTGAGTGTTCCACACAATATGGTCTCCACAAGGAAGGCCAATGCTAGGAGTATAATCACTATATTAAGTCTGCCGATTGCAGACTTAAACTACAACTTATATAGTACATGAGATATCCCTAAACTGAACAATAGCAAGGTACATCTCCATAGGCAACAAAGGATAACATATAAGTAGAACAATGATAAGACATAAAGAGAACAAGGAAATATAGCTTTATGTACAGCATTGTGGAGCGCTGATTAATGATGATGTCACTATGATGTAATGTTTAGTAATACAAAGGACTGATGTGTCATAACAATGTAGTAAGCGCATGAGTCCAAATAAGAGTAAATGTATGACATCACAGTGAGTCTGAGTTTGTAACAGGAACTAAATAAGGATGGACATGAGTATCACCACAGGCACCAATCACTATTACTACATTCAGCTCCTAGACCAGTCATTGGTCACCTTCAACCCCTAGACAAGCCCTAGACCAGCCATATGATTGCTCAAATGGGCACAAATACTATGTTGAAAGTGGATCCTCTTTTGGTGACCACTGACTGATAACAATTCACCACTGTATGACTTCATATACAGTGCACCTTGAACTTACCAGCTGGATGTTGATGTCATACTGAAGTGACTGGTATAGGGGCTAAATTAGGAGCTGAGGTCATACTGAAGGTGACTGGTATAGGAGCTGAACTACTGAAGCAGACATATTGGGCTATTAATAGTATTTAATGAATTGCTCATGAACCAACAATTCAAAAATTATAAAAGTTAGCAGAGATTGTGCCTCTAATAGGGATCTACATCTTTTACACTAACATAAATGTGATCCAACCAGTACTGCATGTGTAAAACTGGAAATACCCATGATTAACCTGAGACCCTGAGTCACCTCATACTCCCAAACCCTTGAAAGTACCAATCAAACTTACAGACTACTGGTAGGTAAATTATACCATGGTCCACCTGTGTCCATGTCCATGTCCATGATTCGTTCTTGAAGCTGAAGTGGCAGCCGCAGTCTGCAGAAGTGGAGATTACTTGTGTCCAGTCCTACTAGGACTCATCAATGAACCTCTACTGCTAGTGTGGCATGATGACTGTGGTATAACGATTGCTTGTGGTTGAGTGGTAATCTCCTGGTCCTTGTCATGACTCATACACATGCAGTGGGTCCAACAACTCCAACAATGCTGGTCATGTTGGTGGCAGTCGCACTGGGACTACTACAGGATCATGAATGGAAGAGTTGAGAAATGACGGGAGATGGGTTGTCGTTCCGACTGTGCACACATGTGACATCACACCATCCACTGACATTTGTCAGTGGCCAGTGTAAGTTTAAAATCCGCTTTGGGTATACCCCTGCAGTGCCCTAGATAGGCTGATAAGAAATGCTTATTTTCTGTGGATAGAATTTGAAATGCCTGACTAACAATGTGCCTCAGAGGGGGGGGAAGAGGATGTGGTCTTCATCTGGACATGTTGAACAGCCTACTGACTCTGCTCTTGCCCTTGTCCAAACAGCCATAAATGGCTGAAGGCCCATTTTCTGCCAGATATGATCATGGCTGTTTGGTCTCAAATCCCCAATTTTTGTGGGAAACAGCCTTAGGCAATATTCTCTGGGGTCCTGGAACATCTGCCAAAACTGCTCTCACTAATTGAAGATAATTATTAATTAGTAGGACTTTAATTTCCAACCACAGGACCCCTGAAAATACCTAGGGAACTTGGATGCTGATTACAAAAATAGGGATTTTGGGGTGGAACATTGGTACAAATTTTGGGCAAAATGGGAGAAGGCCAGCTAAGGGTTGGTGAAATGTTCAGACATGGTTGGAAGGTGTGAACTTGGTCCAGTGTTCAGACAGGTCATGTTGGTCAAGTGCTGCATACAAAATTGTAAGCTCAAATACGAACTGAAAAAATTACATTTTATGTAACAGACAGAACTCGTGCAAAGGGTTTTATAACTATTGTTAATTGTACCTATTTCAGCTTCTACAGCACCATCAGACTTTTTTCATCTTTCCTTGTACAGCCTTCAAATTCAATTTCCAAGTTTCTGCTTCTTGCCACTTTCCCTGACTTCTCAGAGCAATTTCCAATGACTCCATGGCTTGAATGGTCTCTGGATGACCTTCTCCTAACAAGGCTGTCCTGCCTTCCACCACCTGGATCTCAAGCTCCTCTGCTTTCCCCCATTTCTTTTGCCATCCATATGCATAAGCCAACCTCAACATACTCTCCAATGTGAGCAAGTTCTGCATTCCAAAATGCTGTTTTCTTCCCTTGACTGCTTTCAGGCCCCACACTTCAGCCTCTGCCAAATTTTTCAGTTCAATTGAGGAGACTAGCAAATCATGCATAGCTTGAAGTGTGTCTGGATGATCTTCTCCTAACAAGGATATCCTGCCTTCCACCACTTGAGCCTCAAGCAGTTCTGCTTTTTTCCATTTCCCTTGCCACCCATATGCATGAGCCAACTTCAACATACTCTCCAATGTGAGCAGGTTTTGCACTCCAAAATGCTGCTTTCTTCCCTCAATTGCTTTCAGGCCCCACACTTCAGCTTCTGCCCATTTTTTCAGTTCAACTGATGAGACTAGCAAATCATGCATAACTTGAAGTGTCTCTGGATGATCTTCTCCTAACAATGATATCCTGCCTTCCACTACCTGGATATCAAGCTCCTCTGCTTTCTTCCATTTCTTTTGCCATCCATATGCATGAGCCAACTTCAACATACTCTCCAATGTGAGCAGGTTTTGCACTCCAAAATGTTGCTTTCTTCCTTTGACTGCTTTCATGCCCCACACCTCAGCTTCTGCCCATTTTTTCAGTTCCACTGAAGAGACTAGCAAGTCATGCATAGCTTGAAGTGTGTCTGGATGATCTTCTCCTAACAATGATATCCTGCCTTCCACCACCTGAATCTCAAGCTCCTCTGCTTTCTCCCATTTCCCTTGCCATCCAAATGCATGAGCCAACTTCAACATACTCTCCAATGTGAGCAGGTTTTGCACTCCAAAATGCTGTTTCCTTCCTTTGACTGCCTTCTGGCCCCACACTCCAGCCTCTGCCCATTTTTTCAGTTCAATTAAGGAGACTAGCAAGTCATGCATAACCTGAAGTGTCTCTGGATGATCTTCTCCTAACAAGGCTATCCTGCCTTTCACCACTTGATTCTCTAACTCCTCTGCTTTCTCCCATTGCTTTTGCCATGCATAACTGTAGGCCAGGATCAGCATGCTTTCCAGTGTGAGCAAGTTGTTCTTCCCAAGATGCTTCTCTCTTCCTTTGACTGCCTTTAATCCCCAATCTTCAGACTCTTTCCACTCATCCAGCTTGTTCAGACAGCTTGCCAAATTATGCATCATTTCAACTGTATCAAGGTGATCCTCTCCCAGATTTTCTCTCCTTCCATTTATCAATTCCACCCATAATTCCTTTAACTCTCCCAGCTCTCCCTTCCCTTCATATAGCTCCAGGTATTTCTCAGGATTACATTGGTAAGTATGAATGTAAGCTCCAGCTTGGTCAATCAAATATGGAGCATATCTCAGCTTCAAGGCAATCCTTCTAGCAATGTCCCTAAATCCAGGACCAAGGTTGCCACAGCTAAGAAGCAGATCAATCCCATCTTCCTCTTGCATTGCTTCAATTGCAAGAGAATGGAACCCAGTGATCCTTTCCAGAGCTTTCCTCCTGCTTGTTATCAATATGTTCCCTCTAGTACCTGATGGGAGATATTTTCCAAGCATCTTATCTCCCATTTCAGCATGGTCAAACACCATGAACCAATTACTCTGCAATCCTGAAATCCAAGACAAGACATAGTGAGCTAGGCTAGCCTGCCCAGTCTGCAAATGATATGCTCCTGCAATGTCCTGCAAGCTAGACAAGATAGAGTCCTCGGTAGAAGCATCAATCCAAAATACCATAGAGAAACTTGATACACAGATCAGAGATCTAATTCTAGCTATTGGAAAGGATTGGACACTACTTACTTGTCTTTAGCATTGTCAAGGAATTTGAGGCAGACCTGAGTCTTTCCGATGCCCTCTTTTCCGTACAACAGAAATGACTTCCGAGTCAAAGACATGATACTGTCAGCACAAAAATAGCCTTTCAAGGTTTCCAGGTATGAATCACGCCCTGTGAAGAATGGACCAAGGTTTTCATAAGGATACAACTCAACAGCCTCAGCTGGAGGACCAGTTGTATAGTTATGAATATTCTACAAGCCGTCTCATTCGAGAATTCATGAGCTACAGGTATTGTGACAACGTACTTGGTTGTAATTTCCGTGAACTTCAGTAAAGGTGCTATTAGAAGCAGTGACATTGCTGGCTCGGTGAAAGAGACCAGAAATATTGGAATCCTTGTCACCCATTATATAGCAGGCAAGGTTGAACGATGCGCAGATGGTAAAAGACGATGCGGAAGGTGATAGACGGAAGCCAAGAGCTGTAGTCACTCTCATGTCACAATTTCGGCCCTCTTAATAAACACTCGCTTACTGATCCAATACTACCCAACGTTTTGTGCACAAAGGGTACTGTATCGCAATAGGCAGTGGCTGGATGGACAGAAATGGACAGGGATGCAAAAAAGTAAAGGAAATCTGACCTCTAGGCTACTACATAGCGTATGGCGTCGTGAGTTCAATAATCGATGCGTCGCGTCACGGCTAAAAACCCCACTGTGCCCACCTGCGTGAAGCCGTGTGATTAGACAACCGCGCGCGAAGGCAAGTCAATAACTGCTTTCACGAATGAATATACAAGCCTATCATTGCAGGTACTCGTGATTCTTTTGCTGTGTCCTTCTTTGTCAGCTGAGTTGCCATCCGACCATGCCTGAGCACAATCATAACCTTCGCCCATGACACCAGAGGAGCTGCAGTGCTCAATCATATCACTGCGACAAGACTTCGTGGGCATCTGAAAGAAGCAAAGGTTCCTCTTTTTTCGAAACAGTCACCGTGACGCCGCAAAAGGCGAGTTTTCAACACAAACGACACTTCTGATGAATGCATCCACGTACTGACATGTCCTCAAAGTTAACGTGATTGAGCGCTCCCTGGCCAGTGGCTACTGAAACTAAAGTAACGGGACTAGTCCACCTGCATATACTACGGTACTACCTAAGAATCTAACTTCTGTCGCCTTCTTAGCCTCCCGAGGCTTTCTTTATGCATATAACTTATAAGTTGTTGCTCACAAACTCCCAGATAACATCGCATGGCTAAACCGAGCATTTTCTCTACACGCCGCGAACCTAAACTTAAAGGAGGTGGTGGAGTACCCTGCTTGGCTCAGTGCTGGTAAGTCGCTTCTCGTGTTGTTTCGATCTATTCTAGTTGATCGTGGGCGTGCAGAATGCAAACATCTATAGTCCAGAATGCTAGTCACCAACCCCGCCAACCGCGAACCCTTCAAGACGTGCTCAACCATCCTTGGATGATACGAGGCTTCAACGGCCCACCTGACCCTCATCTGGTCAGAAGGGAGCCTCTCAGGGCAGAAGAACTCGATCGGAATGTCGTCCATGATATAAAAGGCTTCTCGAGGCACAGAAGACGAGATTCTGGATCCTCGAATCAGATATGTACATTCGCCCTGTATACCCCCTTGCCTGACAAATCCACCCAATGATGACAACCAATCCAGACGGGGGGAAATGACATCGTCAAGGCCTGCCTTCCAGTGCCACAAAGTATTGGCGGGGAACCCAGTCGCTGAAAAATCCGCCTTTCTACGGATGTATATGTCCTTATGCCAAACACTAGGGCAAGGTGGATGTACCAGTACCCATCGTCAGTGCTGAACTACCTGAAATCAGTACAACAGTAAGCTCTATCCCTTTCTTTTCCGGCCAACTGAATATACTTATGAGTTTTAATGTGCGATATCGATCGCTGGTTAGACCATGACCATCCTTTGCACTCTCCAATCCGGTGAAAACAGTCCACAACCATCACATTCGCACCACCTCTAGCTGGATACGATGCGGTCAAGCCGCTTCTTCTCGAGATGAATGCAGTCACGCAAAAGAAGCTCGGGATGATTAGGGCCCCCAAAATTACGCTGATTTTTGTATCTGTGGTCGAAGAGAAACTTGCACAACCCGTGCTCAGGGTCGTACGAAAATGCAAAACAAGGATTCCAGATAACGTGTTTTTACAGAGTCTCTACGTGTTGTCGCTGTGTAGAAAGCATCTGTAGTAGGTGTAAGTCATGTCATTTCTTACTGTTTCCTCGTCGTGTGGGAAACTGAAGAAACCATTAGGCTCATATGTCGAAGGTACTTTCGTGTGTGGATTCCTAATCGTCATGGACCTGAGGAAACGCATTCAAAAGGCACAGATCGACTATGAAAGTCCAAAAGCTAATCAATGAGTAACCAATGTATTCGTGCTTTTCTCTAGTTTTGTCTTCTTTGTAAGTATCACTATCCTGCATCATACCGAACATCCAAACGCGCAACACTGTCCGTCACCGGGTACCCATTTTTTAACTCGAGTCAGCATGTTGAAGATGAACCTTCCCCTTTGTCAGGTGAGGGTTATGATTGTGCCTGTGCATAGTCTGCACCTACGAGCGCACCACAGGACTACCATTATCACAAGACTTCGTGGGCATTTGAAAGAAACAAAGGTTCCTTTTTCGAAGAAGCCACCATGACACTTGCAAGATACCAGCGCCTCTAACACAATGACGCTTTCGATCAATGCATCCGCGTAACCGTGTCCTGAATTTGAACGTGATTGAGCACTCCCTGGCCATGTACCCAAGAATTTATTCTGTATCGCCTCCCTAGACTCCTGAGACTTCGTTTGCGCTTTGGTTTCTTCCCAGCTGAGAGCGGTGCCCTCATTCAATAAGCCCATGAAAGAGACTATTCAAGTTGTGTTGTACGAGTTGGACATTACATTGCCCATTGTCGGGCGACAATTCCCAGATGACATCTCCGGCGTGACTAGGGCGAGCATTTCTTTACACGCATCAAATCAAGTACACGAATATCATCTGTATAGCTTACAGTCTAGCATTCTAGAAGTAAGCCATTTAACCCCAAGCAGTAACCGTAGATGCAAATCCATTACTGTTAGAGCTCTGGTCGATTACTCCTTCCGCGTTCACGCTCAGCTGGTATGTGGTCCCTACCGTGGACAAGCCGTAGATCGTGATGTGCGATGTGGTGTCGACATTAACGATCTCCGATTGGCAACTCTCCGTGTTTGAACAAGTTTGGTCATAATCCTAGAATGACCATTAGTGTACAATCAAGCTGGATCGGGGCTTATACAAACCTGATAGAAGCTGTACAGCCCGGCACCTGTTCAAGGACTAGTAAGACCTCAAGAAATGGCCTGTGCAAGGAGCTCACCAAACACGATGATGTCGGAAGAAGATTGGACCCATAATGCCCAAGTATGTGCTCCAAACGTAGTTGGATCATGATAAGACGAAGTAGTAGAAACCGGTGAAGGTGGCGCCGGTGTAGGTTGGTAGTAGGGCTGACAAGATGTGAACCAAGTGACAAAACGCAGATATAACACTAACACTCTCGGTCTGAATCATTCCCAGGTAATGATTTTTCGCATTTACTATATTATACTGGTAAAGCACGTGGTGCTCAGCTGTGACGGATCATCTAGTTGGGTTGTTTTACAGATCCAGTTGAACAGTTACTTACAAGCTGTGCATTCACGAGTTGTTCAGGTTTGTAATGGGACTGAATCATTCACGTACCTGTGCCCACCATCCACACAGGCCCTGCGGATTCTGACAGAATGCCACGCCCGGAGTACACGGTGATTTGTTGTGAATTTGCATCGTCAAGGTCATGGTCAGCAAGCCATACCCAAGTACCCTTGAAATCCCAATGTTAATACTTGATGAATCACGCCAATCAGACCTACTTCTAGATAGGCAGTCGACGCAGACGTCAAGTGGAGTCCAAGGAATGCCGCCATGCATGGGCTGATTCCTCCACTTCCGCTGGACGGGCATTGGGATGTTTGCATGTTTGTTCCTGCCACTGTTTATGATATATGAGCAAGCCTGAAAATTCGTCAGTAGAATTTCGAGTTCACTTACTACCACCAAGTATGATGTGTGAGTCCCACATTCCCGCACCGCCGTTTTGGTTGGATGGTTGCTTAACATTCCATTCTACGACGATTGCTCCAGGAGCTGCAAAGAAAATGAATTTAGGCAATCTCCCGGGTCCCAGACAACAGAGGATGACATACTTGGGCCTATTGTGGTGAAGATGATATCGCTGATCTCAATGACACCTTGTGAGTTCGGGGCTCCTATTCGAACCACCGGTTGAGGGCTGTTCACGTTCTGGAAGAAAGAGCCCCTGCCCGCTACAACGGACCATGCCTCCCCTACAATTTGCGTTCCCGCAGGAATTGTCAGCGTTGATGTGACAACATAGGCTCCCGCATCGAAGAATATGATAGCACAGCCGGCATACTGTTCAAAAAGTGAGAATCAGGCCTTACGTCTGTAATAAGAGGACAAGCCTTGTGGAATATATTCTTAAGTGCTGCCGTATCGTCCGTGACTCCATCGCCTACAGCCCCCTTGGACTTGACGCTAACAAATTGGCTAACATCGTAGTTAGCATATTGCGGATGTGTCTTGCCAAAAACTTTTCCAGAGCTGTCCAGTAAAACTGATGGTTTGTTCGCCGAAACGATGTTACCCTGAATAAAGCTACCAAATGAAGACGTCCCCGAGTAGACATTTCCTTGACCCCAAGAGGATATCGTCGTTGTACCTCCAGCAAGTACGACAGCACCGCTTGTGACTCCGACTGCAGTGGGTGTGTTTGTCAAGCGGGCATTGTTGAGGACGATTGAACCAGAGAGTGCGCCATTGCTCGCCGTAGAGGTCCGGACAAACACGCCTGTATTTGTGACAGTAGCATCAATAATAGCGATTGAACCAGCTGCCTATTGTGCGATAAGTGAAGTCCTCGCTGGTTGATGATAAGCTTACTTGTGTCCCTCCTCTTGTTCCACCTGTATTCAGATCAAAACCAACTTGGCAATTGTTGATGTACACGCTCTGGAATGTCCAGCCTGATTAGTAATTAGAATTTTGTTCGACAATGACGACTAGGGAGTTACCCCAATTCCAATTCATGTATACCGCGGATTGAGCATTGTTGACGGTGATATTTCGTACGGTAAATCTGAGAAATACGGGTTATTATGGATTCGGGGATGCGACGACAAAAGGCTTACTGTTGATTGCCGACCCACATGCCATATTTGCCTATCAAACTGTTAGCGAACAATCAATTATGGTCACACGACAAACCTCCGTTGAAAACCAAATCTCCCATGAATCCTCCACTGAAGCAAATTGATGTCACAGATATGTCAACACATCCATAATGCTAACCTTCCATTCTCCATCCATATCCCTGTGGAATCTAGTTAGATATAAAAGCTCGGGAGTGCCTAAATCCTTACCTTGATGAGCAGTATTCGAAGCGGCAGACATTTGGAATACGATATTGATTAGCGACGTCGCTTGCGATACTTGCCAATGGATACCAGTTCCGGAGCTCGTGGCGGGTATTCTGGGAAGATTCGTAACTCAAAGTCGTGATCTCATTCTGTATATGACGTACTGCCGCAAATCAATTATGAAATTTCGGACAGATCGAAAGCTGCAGACGTTTCGTCAGTACTGGAACACAAGCCAGGAATGCGGCTGACAAGTTGTCTTGATTGATGTACCATTGTGCTCCTCCACCGCCAGGAATGTATGGGTCAACATCTACATTTGACAGGAGTGAGTTCCGATAATGGCGCAGAATGATGCCTTACCAATGACCGCCATGCCAGTGAAGGAGGAGGCAGCTAAGAGAGTTGGCGGATGCCTTGCGTCGCCAATCAGTTGGGTATAATAATATGCAATGATGGGCGACGACACAAGGTAGGCTCTAGGTAAACGTGAAGTAAGAGATCATCATGAATGGGCACAATAATACGGACCCTTGTGGGAAGTAAACAACTGCAGGAGTAAGGCTGCAAAACTTTTGATAAGATAAACAGCAATTTCAACACGACGCACGTCGACGATCCGCAAGTGCCACCGCCACAACGGCCGCCAGACGAAATGGCATTGCTGTATTAACAACGTTAGCTCGAGGTCGCGAAAAGTTTTTGAAGAATTTTCTTGCTTGATAGCCTCAGTATCGTCCGCGACACCATCGCCCTTGGCGCCGTAATCCTAATCGCAGACTAGATTAACCCTGATACTGACTTCGATGCATATATGTAGTCTGACATACCTTGACATTTCGAAAAACTTTATAGCTGCTCGGATTCGCATGGTGTGCAGAGGTGCCTTGGTGCTTGATATTTTGCAGCCAAAACGAATCTCCGGCTGCTGCCGTTCCAGCCCCGAGAGGCGAAGGACAAGCGGTGCCCAAGCTCAATACGACGCCGATATAGCTGAACAGTGTGCTCGCGAAAAAGGACCAACGCTGAGGATGCATAGATCAAACCAGTCAGGTATCGATGGGCTCCCGGAAATCTCTGGGGTTTTCATCGAAGATTTATACCCCAAGACGAGACTGGTAATCCCTATCCTATCGTAGGGGAAGGTTATCTCTAGTGTCTCTCACACACTTTCGCCTTGCGTGACTATATGGACAATAGTCTCGAAGGGAATGTACATTACAATCGCAGCTGAACTGCAAGTAATTGGTGTCATCTGCTTGTAGAAGAAGATCCCATGAGCATGCACCGTGCACCGCAAGTGTTAAGCTTACATTGTGATCTCCACAATTGCCTCTTCCCCTGAGATTCCCCATGGGAACAAACTTTCACGACATGGAACCGACAAGATTGAATTACGGCGCTTGTTGGGAAGGTTGTGGGCCTACTGCACTAAGAAGCTGAATTAACTTTTAATGATTCGAATTACCTTGTGCCACCCTGTGCCTCGGAACCTCACAGGAAGCATATACCACATGACCGTTCTTGCGGTTGGACGATCCATGTGGAAGGACGATCTCGTGGGGTGCATTCATGGTCCGGGGATCTGTGCTACAGTCCGATAGTGGAGACTGCAGTGACTTATCTTGCAAGTATGGGACTGTGGGGCAGATAATGCTTGCATTTTGATAAACCTAATAGGCGGGTGTCTTCAGGTATAACTTTGAGTCTGGCTTGGTGTCTGCATGGACAAACCTTGACGACATGTTGCGGCTTCTGCACTACTGACATCAATCATCCCGTGGCGCAGCGTGAAAATTTCTTGCTCACGCTTGATATCGTCGATTGCGTTACTCCAAACCATTCCCGTTGTGGCCTCTTGGCTGCGCCGTCTCAAATATATATGGCGAGATGAGACCCAAAAGCCTTAGAGGTGGGACAGCTCATGTGCTAACGCAAGGAAACCTGTCCCGGTTCCCGTGGCGTACAGCATGGACCTGTGTGAGCTGCGTTCGACTCGTTCAAACTTAGCTCGTTATTGCGTTCTCGTGGTCGAGATAAATTGACTGCGAAGACTTGTGCAATCTAATTTCCATTTTTCAACTCCGATCACATTTTCTCAGCCATGCTATCATGATGCTTGTTGTAAGATCCTGCGTCCGACAGTGTCTATCTAGCTTTTATTCCACAGCGGCCAGCTACGATGGTATGTAGAAACCCCTGCCACGTTTTCACGCCTCCTTATCATTTTATATCACTAGTCTGTGTCATTGGGGGAGGACATGCTGGCTGCGAAGCAGCAGCAGGTGCTGCACGGACCGGTGCACGAACGTTACTCCTAACCCAGAACCTGAACAACATTGGGGAATTATCATGTAACCCTTCTATTGGGGGTGTGGGGAAAGGGACGTTAGTGAGGGAAGTAGACGCGTTGGATGGGGTAATGGGACGCGTCGCCGACAAAGCTGGCATCCAGTTTCACATGCTGAACCGGTCCAAAGGCGCTGCTGTCTGGGTAAGCAATATAACTTCTTTCAACTTGATGGGACGAAAATAGATACGCATTGCAGGGGCCAAGAGCCCAAGTTGACCGCAAGCTCTACAAGAGGCATATGCAAGAAATCATGACTAGTTATCCTGGTCTGGATATCAAAGCTGGGAGCGTATTCGACCTTGTATTTGACCATTCTCTGGGAGCACTTTTTGACGGTCGAAAACGGTGGGGAAGAGTGACAGGAGTTAAACTAGGTAAGTTCGTTCATACCTTTTTCCCCCCGAGAAGGAATGGATATAAAACTATTTTCATAGATACTGGTGAAATAATCAGCTGCTCGCAAGTTGTAATATGCACGGGGACGTTTCTACGTGGTGAAATACACATGGGTGGGCTCTACGTAAGACTGACGTTTCTTCAAACTTATTTCCTTTATAGGCCTCAAACGATGGCCTGCCGGACGCATAGGAGAAAATCCCGCCATAGGTCTTTCAGCTTCTCTAGCATCAGCAGGTTTTGCACTTGGCCGACTACAAACAGGGACGCCAGCTCGCCTGGACAAAGCCACTATTGACTTTTCCGGTTTGGAGATGCAAGATGGTGATGAAAAACCCCTACCATTTAGCTTCCTGAACAAAAATGTGGATAACGCGGTGGGTACATGCGGGCGATATGGTATGAACTTGTCCCTAATTGAATACACAGGATAATCAAGTGGCCTGTTTCAGGACTGCGACGACGCCAGAGACGCACAAAATCGTTCGAGATAATTTAAACCTGAGTGTCCATATCCAAGAAACCAAAAAAGGTGCTTCCCCTCCGTCCACGCCTGGCGTATCCTAATCTGGCTGACCCTTGGCCCCTTCAGGTCCGCGGTACTGCCCTTCGCTCGAAGCTAAGATTCTTCGATTCAAACACAAAGAACGACACACAGTCTGGCTAGAGCCGGAAGGCTATGATTCTGACTTGATATATCCCAACGGCATCTCATGTAGCATGTCTGAAGACTTGCAGGAACCTATGATGCGCACGATTCCAGGTTTGGAAAACGTTAAAATGGTCAGACCCGCATACGGAATAGAGTACGATTTCGTAGATCCAAGGGAGTTGGACCCCACGCTGGAGACGAAGAGGATCAAGGTCCGTGAATGTTTGTTATTCCTTGCGAGAACAGCTCACGGATCGACATTATAGGGATTGTTCTTAGCTGGCCAAATCAATGGTACCATATTTTCCCTCATTTAGATTGCTTAGTGTTCATGGCTTGTTGACAGGTACTACTGGGTATGAAGAAGCTGCGGCCCAAGGAGCTGTAGCGGGGATCAATGCAGGCTTGGCGGCTCTACGACGGTCACCTATGATCCTGTCTCGTGCTGATGGTTTCGTCGGTGTGATGATTGATGATTTGATTGTCAAGGGTGCTGAAGAACCCTGTATGTATGACCGCCATCTTTTATACGATTTTAATAAGCCTTGTAGACCGAATGTTCACATCACGATCGGAATACCGTATGACAATACGCTGCGACAATGCAGACGTTCGATTGACTCGGAAAGGTTTGTTTCCATTCGTACTCCGGCACATTCAACGCTTCACGTGGACTACAGGGAGAGATGCAGGTGCAGTTACAGATGCAAGGTGGCTCGCGTTCGAAAGTACATGCACAGACCTTGAGAATGTGAAATCCTTGCTGAAGGGCGTCTCTCTAAGCCCTCAGGTGCGTCATTGTTCCTTTTCAGATGAAAAGCTTTCGAAAGGTTGACAGAGGTGGAACTCGTATGGATTCGCTGTACAACGTGATGGAATACCGCGGACGTGAGTTCCTTTCTTCGTAAAACGCGTAGCAAACTCACAACGTGCGTGCTTGACGCAGGGCATATGAGCTTCTTAGGTACCCTGGAGTGACGGTTGCAAAGCTATTCCCTATCATTCCCGAATTGGCGGACGTCCATCCCTCCCTGCTCTCAAGAGTACAGATCGAAGGTATTGGCCCTTGAGCTCTCTTTATCGGTTTTGACTTTATGAACGTATCGAAACGACAGGACACTACAGCGCGCACCTCTTCAGACAGGAAGCTGATCTCCGTCTATTCATGGAAGACGAATCATTAATATTGGACACCGACATGAACTATGACATAATAGAGGGACTGAGCTCTGAGGTTAGAGAACGACTGTGGAGAGTGCGGCCAGGAACAATTGTGAGCGCCATTGATGTTGATATTGATGGCCGATGATGAATTGGAACCCAGGGTGCTGCAAAACGTATGGAAGGCATGACACCGACATCTATTGTCAGCCTCCTAAGACACGCAAAACGGACCTTTGCAAGAGATTTGAAGACGTTGGAGATGCCACCAGTGATGGAAAAGCCCAGGACTTCGGCCACATCCATGTAGCAGTTCAAGTCACTATGTAGTCTTGTCGCCGAGCCCTGCTATCGCAATGAATACGCAGCATGGCAAAAATGACAATTTCGAGCTGATCATAGTAATTGCAAAAGCAGAACAGGTTACAGTAAATACTTGCTTAGCCAACTCCCTTCTGTTTTACTCTGTCCTTCCCTTGTTGCTAGCTAGCGAAGATTGATCAAAAGGCGTTGACGAACAAGCCTTGGGACGAAGGCGCCGGCTGTGATCAAGCCTCGTTTGCTGCATTAGGATGCAGATTCAGTATCGGGAGACCAAGACCGGGTTTGAATGCATCCTTACCCTATCTATTGACGCTTTGTCTGTTGTCAACCCTACTGTATCGCTTCAATTCTCAACACAAGCAACAGCAGCTGCAGTCGTTGGGGTTGGAATGAAGCGTAACAAGGGGACAAGTCACGATGCGTATTGTTGCGAAATCCGATGATCAAACAAGCGATCTGTAAGCGCAAGTTCGAATCGCTCTTTTCCTTGCCTAGTTCCCCAGATCTTGTGGTTTGATAGATCGAAGGAGCCGCTGCCAAAAACGTCGTCATACTCTTCGTACGTCCATTCCAGCTCGCCTGTGCCTCTCATATGCTTATAAACGCCCTGCATGAAGTGATCGGTTAAAAGCTCGTCGAGTGGGCGGAGTGTCGGATCTTGGATATGATCCAACTGAAGATGAAGGCCGTTGATATCTGCATTGCCGTTGGTAAATGCGGTGATGCGGTAATTGTTCTGCAAAGAGAATAAAGACCTAAGAGGTGAGCATCACACGACAGGACTCACATTCGGATCTACACCAAATTCATAGTTGTCCCACGCATCACGCAAGTCGCTTCGCAAAGTAATTACATTCTGGACCGAGTCGATCTTTATTGAGCCACCCATCCAAGCTTCGTCTGCCGTGTCGGTGATCTTGCTCGGGTAGCCTTTGCGTACCCACTATAGTAGTGTGAGCGCTTAATAGGATGTAGTAGAGACAAATGACCACCTCAGCGTCGTGCGCTCGTGGAAATATATGCGCAACTTTAAGCCGACTGTACGTCCGTAATCCAGTAATGAGGCATTTGCCATCTCTAGCACGTCCACGGGCTCGGTAGTGGTGTTCCTGTAAGGGAAGAAAAGGTCAGCCGGGCCTCTATCAGGAGGATTTGAGCGATCACTGACGTGAGTAGGGGTGCTGGAGTGTGTAGGGTTGCGAGGACGTGCGACAGTTGGCACCACGCCTACAGCAATGGGTTCACCGGCTGACGTTGTTTCTGGATAAGAAGCTTCGCTTTCAAAGAGTTATCGGTACTCGCCGGTGGAAAGCAGTATATAATGACCTGGTTGGACGATTTGAGGTCCCGGTAGACATCGTGCGCCATGTTCCTGTCGGGTGAGGTCGTATTGGAAAACCAACCAATCCTCCCTCGTGATGACGAATGCGATCAAGTATCTATAAAACTCTTCCCAGTGGAGAATACCATACTGCCAGAACCCTGCACAAGTTGTCAGCCTTGGGAAAAGAAGAAAGCGATGCAAGTACCAGCGATAACAGATCCGGCAGAATCGAACACTTCCACGTTGCGACTCTGCAGCCGAGATGGTTGGCTAGCGTCCATCATCGTAGAACCTGAGACCGTAATAGAGATAGGAGGCATACATAACCGGGAGCCGAGCTAGCCTTACGTATACCTCAACTTCTCCGAGTCTACCTTCCCGTGTCGCAAAACACTATGGCGGGGGACCCAGTCGCTGAAAAATCCACCTTTCTACGGATGTATATGTCCAATCATCCAGACACCCTCGTTGCCTATGCCAAATACTACGGCAAGGTGGACGCACCCATCGTCAGTGCCGAAATGACCGCCATCAGTACCAAAGTAAGCTCTATCCCCTTCCTTTCCGACATACTTACGAGTTTTACTAATGGCTGGTTAGACCATGACCATCCTTTGCACTCTCAAATCTGGTGGAAAACAGCCTACGACTATCACATTCACACCGCCTCTAGCTGGGTACGATGCTGTCAAGCCGCGTCTTCTCGAGATGAAAGCAATCGCACAAGAGAAGCTCGGGATGATTAAAGCTCCCCATATCACCTCGTTCGAGTGGCCGAACCAAGCGTATCCTTCGCTGCTTGTTGTTTCTACGGTCGCTTTCTTTTACTTCTTTCCAGAAGCGAAACTTGCACAACCCGTGCTCAGGCTCGTGGGGTACGAAAGCGCGAAACGAGGATTCCAGATAACCGTGTTTTTACATGTTCTTGAGAGTCTTTACATGCTGTCGCTGTGCAGAAAGCATATAACAGGCTTTGGAGTAGGTGTAAGTCATGACGTCCCTTACTGCCCCCGTCATGTGTGAAACTGAAGAAACCGTTAGGCTCTTTATGTCGGGAGTACTTTCCTTTGTGGATTCCCGATTGTCATGGACCTGAGGAGGCGTGTTCAAAAGGCGCGGATCGACTCTGTTATGAAAGTCCAATAACTAAACCCATGCTCAACCAATGTATGCGTGCTTTTATCTTAGTTGTGTTTTTTGTTGAATGTATTGCTTTCCTCAATCATACTGACTATCTAGAGCTTCTGATAGATCAGTTGGAAGTCCATTGTCGAGAACATCACCTGGCAATTAGTTGGTGCTACATACGAGATGGCATCCCGTCCGAGTGAGAGGTTCAATCTACGTCAGAATTCAGGTCACTTGAGAGAGAACAGTGGTATACGAGGGCAGAGGCGCAATCTACGGTCTGGGCCAGGACAGTTAGCCCTGTAGTGACCTATTCCAGAATCAGCAACGACGAGCCAACTTCCAGGGGGTTTCGAGGTGCGCAATCAGTGTCACAAAACCGCAAATTGCGCATACAAGCACGACGTGGTCTTCGCCACGCCCGTTTTCCCATCGTTGTGCTTCTCTTCGTCTTCCTTTGCCTTTCCTCTAGGACTTCATAGAATCCTATTGTCATTCCCGTCGGGACAACGACGTTGACAGCTATGCCTAGCAGCGGGTCGTCTTCCTTACTCAGCGTCTCGTCAATGAATGTTGCCGATCCCTGCTCTCATTGGCAATGAATGCGCAGCATGGCTGAAATTGTCAACAACTTTCTACGCTCTCCTTGCTTGGGTTGACTACGACACTCGTCTTAATATTCAGTTGGTATCCTCCATCAGGATTTCGACGTCCTCGACCGAAGCTGAAGGCCAATCCAGGGGGAGGCACGGCTGCGTTGAGGGTGTAATACAGACTTTCAGTACCACCGGATCGGGTACATTTAACAATTTCAGGCAAACTTTCAAAGTATATGGTTTCGGCGCCAAGTACCTTGATTCTTGGGGGAAAAACAGGGTGAGTTATTATCCCGTGATTAATATTCGCACTACGCAATGGGCAGAACCTTGTCGTCGGCTTTGATCAATCTTGTCTCGGAGAATTTGCAGCTTCCACAGCACTTGGACAACGCCAATGGGGCTTTCCCCTTGATTCCGATGACATTGCCTGAGTACTAGTGCGATGATAATGATGAACGAGAAGCACCTAGTTCAGGATCGACTTCGTTCTCGACGCTCGTTGCAATGTCTTTGAATTCGGGGCTAGAACCTGTATCATGGCTAGAATTCCGTGCTTAGGATCAACATCGTTCCAACGACAATGTAGCAGACTTCTTGAAGGTCAAATGAAGACCAAAAGTTTGTGTAAGGTTATGGACATGACGGGCAACGCCTTTAGCACACAATTTACGACATAGATTTTTTCCACTCGTGGGCATTCTTTCAGTAGGGTTTGGACCACAGTTACATTGTTACAGAGACAAGGGAATACTTAATTTACATCACTAATACCGTATAATACGTGCAGAGGAGACCCAGGAGGGCAAGAATAAAGAGAAGATGAATGTATAATAACTTGAAGTATACTTCAAGTCTGATGTCCTTCCGCATCAGGATGAGTTGACCTGATTATGATTTTAACGTACCTTGTATTTCGTCTTTGTATTCATCGAGTGTATTGATTGATACAACATCTACTTTATTTCCGAATCTTTTGAGGAGGCCTTCGATAGCGCCAATTTGCCTTTGAAATTCTGATATAAAGAATTCCATCGTTCAGACGGAGATCATCGAGCTTTTGTTTGGCGGTGCTTGGCGCTTGATTCAATTGAATCACAAGTAAATTCCTCTACGGAGAACTCCAGCCTCAGATGGTTCGAAAACTTCCCATTGGAACTCTTCGTACAGTATCATATTTCCGCAAGCGCACGAGAAATGACTTTTAGATTTAACCACCTTAGCAGAAAGACTCATTCCTGACCGGTTGGTGGCCAATCCGCAATGCTCGTCCAGGATGTGTATAGTGTCACTTGTATGTAATAGACTCCAGCGCTGTTCTAAACATAACCTCTCTGCTGGCATTGCTGTGTTTTTCTTACTTATTCTTGCTTTCTCTTCTCAACCCATATCCGTTGATCGTGTCTCATCGTGTAGTAACACGAACTCAAATCGACTTACAAAATGAACAACAATCCGTTTGTTTCTCAACCAACTCATACCCCTCAGCGCTCTCAGCAGCCGCCTCTGAGACCGCCTCAACCAGATTATCCTGTGCTTTGGGATGTCGCTCAACACTCACGACAGTCTCCTGCTTATAATCTGCAATGGACGGTTCCACCACCGCCTGAACAGAGCGTGCCAGTGCTTTACACGAATTACGACTATGGTCCCCAATGGCAAAACCATGCCCTGCCGCCTGTGGCTCAGCCAGCTCCACACCCACCTCACCCGGCTGTTCAACCATGTTACAATTCATATAAGTCTACAGCAGACTACCATCAGCACTACATTCCCCACGCTGTAGCATCTCCTCAGCCCCAGCTGCCCTATGATTCCCATCTACAACCTCAGCAACAGCAACAGCAGAAACGTTTGTACCACACAACACCGCAGCATCTTATGCCAGTGAAGCGTCTACGATTGGACGGCCCGAACTTGAATAGACAGGTCCAACATCATCCTCCGCCACCTCAACTACAATTCATGCCTCCACCACCTCTAGTCCAAAATGCCTGGCTATATCCCAACCAAAATCAAGGATCAGGTTGTGGAGATGGATCAGGAGGGCCAAATAACGCGCACCTTAGTGCTAATGGAGAAGGTGCGATTGGAAGCCGCGGAGGGATGAGCAGCGGTGGGGTTGGCGCAAGAGGAGAGTCAATGTCGAGAAATAGAGGTGGAATGGCAGGCAGGGGTCGGAGTGGTAGTCATATGGGCTCAAAGGGTGGAGATGGGCGAGGTGGTCGCTCCGGTGGTGGCGTACATGCACATGGTCCGAGAGGAAACTTTGGCGAAGCCGCAAGTATGCAAGTCCGAAGTCGTAGCCAATTCCCCAATATTGCCGAGCCTGCGACAATTCCTGTGACCACACAATTTGAAGGCGCTCAAAGTTTCACTATTAGCGGCCATCCTATTATGACGAACATCGGTATGAATAACGGAGTTCATAATGTGACTACTGTGAACCATTATGGCGGAACTCATGGTGTGTCATTCTCTATGTTCCATCGATTGTGTGATCTGACTGAACTTCCAGGCTTAGAAAAGCTGGAAAGATTTGTCTCGTTTGCTGCCCTTTACAATTCCTCCACACAAGACCCTGACCGTCGTTGCCATCCTGGAACACGAGAAAACGTTTTGATGCGGTTGCGACAATGGATTGACAACCACAATGCAACTGACCGTATTTTCTGGCTTTTTGGTCCCGCTGGAGCTGGAAAGTCAGCGATAGCACAGACGATTGCCCGTGGATATAATCAGGGAGAAGTGGCAGCCACGTTCTTTTTCTTTCGATCTGACGCTGCTAGGAATGACGGAAATCGCCTATTTCCAACCATAGCGTGGCAACTTGCCTTCTCCATCCCGGCTACCAAGGAATTCATCGTCCATGCGGTCGACGAAACCCCTCATCTTCCAATGACAGACGTCGAAACACAATTTGAACAGCTTGTAGCCCACCTGTTCGAGGTCACGAATAATATTGCGTCTCAGATGCGGCATCCGGCACCGGTTGTCATCATTGATGGTCTCGACGAGTGTTTGGATGAACAGCTTCAACGGAGGATCCTCACTGTTATCGGGAACGCAGTCAACGACTGTCGTGTCCCGTTACGTTTCCTGATCTCGAGCAGGCCAGAGGCCCTGATAGAAGATATTTTCCATCAGTACCAGGATTTTACTCTTCGGATCGATCTGGCTAACCTTTACGACTCAAATCGTGATATCAAGAAGTACCTTGTAGACAAATTCTCTGTCATCGCGAAGAAGCAGGGTCTTGCGCCAACATGGCCTGGTCAAGAGATAATCAAAGAGATTGTGATCAAATCGTCTGGGAACTTTATTTTAGCATCCACTCTCATCAGATTCATTGGTGACGAGGATTATAGTGCTGAATCTCAGCTTGATATCGTTCGGAAATTGAAGCCGCATGGGACGATGTCGCCATTTGCCTTAATAGACAAATTATATTGGGAAATCCTGAAACAGCAACGAGACCAGGACTTCTTGAAGACTTTCCTTGCTTTATTAGTAGGCCGCAGCTCTGTCAGGGGGTACAATCTCTATGAAGACGATGCAATCCTCATGAACGTTTCTGAACAAGAGCTACACATTAAGCTACGAAGAATGAGTTCCTTGCTCAAGTTCAAACCTTTCATTGATGCCTATCACAAATCCTTTCTCGATTTTTTGCAAGATTCCTCTCGCTCCGGCCAATACCATGTCAGCAAACAAGACGGCTCAAAGCGGTACTTGGAGCTGATTGTAAAATCAGTTGTTCGACATGTCTCTATGGCGATTGAAGAGTCTAATTGGTAAGTCCGCTACATTGTCGTTGGAACGATGCTAATGTTAAGCATGGGATTCCAGCCATGAGACATGTCGTTCTAGTCCCAGATTCAAACACATCGTAACGGATTATCCACCAAAGATTGTGCTGCCTGCCGAAGATTGGCAAGAGGCACTAAAGCCTTTGCTGGATCTTCAGGATAAACTTCTCGAGATTTCGAAGCCTCAGCCGTGTCGTGTCGCTCAGATTATGCGCGATCTTCAGCTGCACTTGGCGATCTTGCAGAGAAGCTCCCATGGCATTGCGCCTGTTCCCTCGCCGGAGTCAAACAACAACGAAACTGTTACAGAATGGAGCTCAAACATACCTGAAAGGGACCTGGATAGGTGTCTTTCTGGGCTGCTCTCTTGTCTTCAGAGGCCAAACTCAGTGGTATGTGATAAAGGTTTCATAAAGCTACATGATCTAACAACCACTTAGTTGGCTATCGATACGGTAATAATTGAGCGCATGTCCTCCTTGCTTGCGTTTGATCATGCTGAGACTGCGGCAAGAATTCGGTCTGTCACAGATGCTCAAAAACTGATTAACATCGTTGATTCGGTGCGCCGTTAAGCGCAATTCTTATGCGGGAGCTCATCCTTGCCAACCTAGCTGACTAATAACGGATCCTTCCTCAGCCAGTATGGTCGAGATGCAGCACGCAAGGCATCATGTCTCCTGGCGTCAGAAATTTTTGCAAGGGTACCAGTCCTCCCGCAGTCCCTCTTTTTGAATGGGCATACTCAGCAGTGTGATTGGTTTCGGAAATCTAGCTCAGGTAGACTAGAGGTGAGTTTATGCATACATTTTGCATCATTTGACATTGTTCATGAGCAAGATAGTATATGTGCTCGAGTGCGGTCATTAACAGAATTCTGGGTCATAATTACACACTCCCGACATGGATTATATATCAAGGGGCTAAGTTCACGTTTGTTGATGGCAATGTAAATGAGCAAAATGAGTCTGTCGATAAATGGCTGGAAAAAACATGCCCAAACTTTGTTACAAGAATCCGAGTAGTAAGTTGTAACGACCACCTGAAAAATTTTGTTTACATTTCCTGTAGATGCTCGAGGTAGCGAGGGCTATCCGATACCTTCATTCCATGGACATTGTCACTGCACTGGACTCCCTTGTGATTCAACCAGTAGGGGGTTTATCGAATTTTCGATCAGCATACCGTAACTGTCTCTTTACCAGGAGTACTTCACTTTGGACTCGAATCTGCATGCACAGATCATGTTTCGTGGTTTTTTTGAATGGCAGATCAGGGAGAAATTGATTTTTAGTCCGGTGACTTCTATGACCGACTTCACATCCGAATCTAACATATCCGCTTTTGCGGATCTCTTTCGCAAGGTACTGTCGCATTCTCTCTTTTGATTTCGATTTGTATTAATTATTGATAGGTTTGTTTTGACGGTGATGAGGAATTCGATGGTGACAATGAATTTGACGGCGATGACGAATCTGATTGTGACGGTGAATTTAACCATGATGATGAATTTAACGGTGATGGTGATGATGAAAACCTTTCCAACCAGCTAGTTGAAGATACGAGGCAACTCATTGAACGATGTCGTGCGGAGGACCCAAAGAGCTGGCCAACTATGGAGGATATTGTAAAAGAAATGGAAACATGGAATTTAACCTAAAACTGTAAGAGCAATGGTTGATAAGTAGATCTCCCTCCTTGCTCCATCATTATATGACTCGCACATCAAATGGACTTCTCTGCAACTTCGATCCAGTTATATTCATACAGACGTGGCTTAAATACCAATCAAGAGATCTAGAAACTATTCTGAGCAGTAGCCCTACAGAATCTACTGGCAATGCGTCCTGTAAATAAAGAACTTCCAAGTCCAAAAGGGATACCAAAACGTGAAGCAGAGACGCAAGTGCAAGTACTCAAAACCAACTCGCCTCTGTTTCCACTCTTGGTCCTTCTCTCCATGTAAAAGGGCCAATGAGCTTTGGTAACAGCAGGATTGACACACAATCGTCAGGCAGCAGGCTGTATAGTACATCAACTTCCTAAGTTTGCCGACATCCCATTCCCGTAGCTGAGTAGCTCCTCATGGACTTCTCTTGCGAATTACGGAACCGAACAGCGCTTTGGTAGCCACGAAGAAGCTACCGGATTTCGACAAATTAGAAGAGCGCAGTGGTAAAAGTCGCAGCCTGTGGGAGCCGAACTATCCCTACTACATCATCTCTATCTCCCAGTACCGCGAAGCACTATGGCAACCCAGTCGCTGAAACATCCGCCTTTCTACGGATGTATATGTCCAATCATCCAGATGCCTTTGCCAAATACTATGGCAAGGTGGACACACCCATCGTCAGTGCCGAACTGACCGACATCAGTACCAAAGTAAGCTCTATCCCTTTCTCTCCAGACAAGCCGGATCTACTTACGCGCTAACGGTCACTGGTTAGACCATGACCATCCTTTGCACTCTTAAATCTGGTGGAAAACAGCCCATGACTATCACATTCGCACCGCCTCTAGCTGGGTACGATGCGGTCAAGCCGCGTCTTCTCGAGATGAAAGCAATTGCTCAAGAGAAGCTCGGGATGATTAAAGCTCCCCATATCACCTCGTTCGAGTGGCCGAACCAAGCGTATCCTTCGCTGCTTGTTGTTTCTACGGTCGCTTTCTTTTACTTCTTTCCAGAAGCGAAACTTGCACAACCCGTGCTCAGGCTCGTGGGGTACGAAAGCGCGAAACGAGGATTCCAGATAACCGTGTTTTTACATGTTCTTGAGAGTCTTTACATGCTGTCGCTGTGCAGAAAGCATATAACAGGCTTTGGAGTAGGTGTAAGTCATGACATCCCTTACTGCCCCCGTCATGTGTGAAACTGAAGAAACCGTTAGGCTCTTTATGTCGGGAGTACTTTCCTTTGTGGATTCCCGATTGTCATGGACCTGAGGAGGCGTGTTCAAAAGGCGCGGATCGACTCTGTTATGAAAGTCCAATAACTAAACCCATGCTCAACGTATGCGTGCTTTTATCTTAGTTGTGTTTTTTGTTGAATGTATTGCTTTCCTCAATCATACTGACTATCTAGAGCTTCTGATAGATCAGTTGGAAGTCCATTGTCGAGAACATCACCTGGCAATTAGTTGGTGCTACATACGAGATGGCATCCCGTCCGAGTGAGAGGTTCAATCTACGTCAGAATTCAGGTCACTTCAGAGAGAACGGTGGTAAACGAGGGCAGTTGTGGTTATAGGCGCAATCCACCTTGTGGGCAAATTCTCTGTCATCGCGTCCAAGCAGGGTCTTGCCCCAACATGGCCTGGTCAAGAGATAATCGCAGAGATTGTGTTCAAATCGTCTGGGAGCATCCACTCTCATCAGATACATCAGCGACGAGGTTTGTAGTGCTGAATCTCAGCTTGATGTCGTTCGGAAACTGAAGTCGCATGGATCGATGTCGCCATTTTATTATTGGATGAACTAGTCCTAAAACAGCCACGAGACCAGCATTTCTTGTAGGCTTTTCTTGCTTTATTGGGCCGCAGCTTCGCCGGGTGGCCCAATCTCCATGAAGACGATGCAATGCTCATGAACGTTTCTGAGCAAGAGCTACACATCAAGCTACGGAGAATGTGCTCCTTGCTCAAATTCGAACCTTTCACTGATGTCTATCACAAATGTTTCTTTGCAAGATTCATCTCGCTCCGGCCAATACCAAACAAGACGGCCTAAAGCGATACCTGGAGCTGATTGTAAATTCAGTTGTTCGACATGTCTCTACGGCGATTGAAAAGTCTAATTGGTAAATCCGCTATAGTACATTGTCGTTGGAACGATGCTAATGTTAACTTTGTTAAGCATAGATCAAGCTAGACGAGCTCTACAGTCAGATTATGTGCGCTGCTATATCCAAATTCTCGCTCTGTCTGAACCTTTGCAAGGAAACTTGATTTGGAGTCTATGACGGCGGCCGTTCGCGCGTTAGAAGCGCTTGCCCATGAGAGAACGGTTGCACGACTGAGGCAATCATCCGATGATAATGGTTCGCTTCCTTCCAACACTCTACCGTATGACCCTGCATCTGTGTTCCTTTTGGAAATAATGGTGAGCCTATAGCATGGCTGAAATGTTAATGTCCACTGCAGCTGATCGTAGTGATCGCAAAAGCAGAACATCAAACAACATCCCCTGCATGTCTCGGAAGTCACATATTACCCAAAGCCCAACCCACATCTGTTTCTACTCTTAGTCCTCTTGTCACCGTATAAAGGGCTTGGTAACAGCTGGATTGACACTGTCACAATCATCCATCAACTTCCTATGTGTACCGAATAGATGCAAGTTTGCCGACATCTTATTCTCTTGCGAGTTACGGAGCCGGACAGCGATTTGGTAGCCACGAAGAAGCTACCGGATTTACAAGAAATTAGTAGAAGAGTGCATCTCTGCGCAGTGGTGAAAATCGCAGCCTGTGGGAGCCGAACTATCCTCACTACACCTCATCTCTATCTTCCAGTGCCGCAAAGCACTATGGCAGGGGACCCAGTTGCTGAAAAATCTGCCTTTCTACGGATGTATATGTCCAATCATCCAGACACCCTCGTTGCCTTTGCCAAATACTATGGCAAGGTGGACACACCCATCGTCAGTGCCGAACTGACCGACATCAGTACCAAAGTAAGCTCTATCCCTTTCTCTC
>KN818256.1:152961-177439 GCA_000827485.1 Amanita muscaria Koide BX008 | reverse complement strand
CTTGCACAACCCGTGCTCAGGCTCGCGGGGTACGACAATGTAAAACGATTATTCCACATAAGCGTGGTTTTGCATGTCCTTGAAAGTCTCTATACGTTGTCGCTGTGCCGAAGGCATACAACGGGCTTTGGAGTAAGTGTAAGTCATGTCATCTTTTACTGTTGTCCCCGTCGTATGTGAAACTGAAGAAACCATTAGGCTCTATATGTCGGGAGTACTTTCCTTTGTGGATTCCCGATTATCAGGGACCTGAGGAAGCGTATTCAAAAGGCGCGGATCGACTCTGTTATGAAATTCCAATAGCTAAATCCATGAACCAATGTACTTATTCGTGCTTTTATCAAGTTTTGTCTTCTTTGTTGAACTTATCACTTTCCTTCATCATACTGAACATCCAAACGCGCAACACGGTCCGTCACCTTTGCCACGCTCTCCTTCTCATCGCTGGGCTTCTCATCGTCTTCCTTTACCTCTCCTCTAAGATCCTCGTAGAATTCTCTCGTCAATCCCGCCTTTTCTCTATCTTCCACGTTGAATGGACCCTTTACTTGTCCCCTCCACGCCCTGCTCACCTCTTCCCTGAACGTCTTCACGGGATCCAGTCCTCCATCCCTGGCGCAGCACCATGTAAACCATCTGTGTCCAGTAGTCACATGCGTCACCTCGTCGGCATGGACAATTTCCATTACCTCTACACTCTCTTTGTCCCCCGCCCGCCTGAAGCGCTCGATTGTGCCAGGATTGACATCTAACCCTCGCGCTTCATGTACCAAATGGATGATGGCGAGGCGGGCTGGTAGAGAATGAGCTGTAGCAATGGCGGATTCCCATAGTGATGCATGAACGGGCATGCTGCCATATGGCGTAGACGGGGATAACTCTGCCAAACGCGAAGTTAACAATGTGCTACATCTAAGAGTTAGTACAAACTGGGGAAGCAGGGACAGTGGTCAACACTTGCAAATGCTTTGACTCGTCCAACGCCATCTTGGTAAAGTCGGTGAAAAAGGCTGGTGGTAGATCTAGATTACTAGGTCCAAAGCGCGCCATGATATCCCAACTAGATCTCTGTCAGCAGATCCTGATATCACTACCGTTAACGAAACTCACGCGAGGTCAATCCTGTACCAATGATGAAGCTTGCATGTCACTATAAAAGGACCCCCGAAATATGACGAAAGTAGGGACTTACGCCCACTGTTCGATATTGGCGAGAGCGTGCAGCATAACTGCCCTGTTCTTTCGGCCACTTTTCATCTTTCCAGGATCCGTCATGTTCTTGCTAAAACTTGCATCGCGGGCAGGGACGTCTGGAGGCTTAGGTGCATTTACCGACTTGTGTCCAATGGACGTCAGTTGACCGGTTCGAAATAGGTGAACTGCGTGTCGCGTGCGTTGGACCTGCGTTTCCTTAAGACTTGTGTGTTTAAAGTTATCAAATCAAATTGCCTACCTTCAATATCGGGTCTGGAGTGTTGAGTATCAAGACTGCCCATTGCATTAGGGTTTTCGGTGGGTTGGAAACGGGTAAGATGGGTTCTGGTTCTTTGACGACTTGGAGTTCGCTTGGAGCAACGACCGGAGCAGGTAATGGTGGAGGCGGAGGATCGGCAAACTCTGAAAAACACAGATATCTCAATATGTTCCGTCCTTGATCGAGATGTAAATACGTACCCTCAGAGACAGGCCGTAATTCAACAAGCCTCCAACCAGAACTTCCTTCTGGTGTCTCAATGTACACTGTATCTCCCAACTTGTCGCTTTGATGATGATCTTTCCCACTGCTTGGCACCAATCTGACCGCATATGTGCATGCTTTTAGTCCCATTTCACTTTTTCCCGTGCGCAGATCAAAGTCATAGCTTGAGAGATAATTAGAATGGTTGCATATCCTTTTAGGGGAAAATTAAATGGAATTATAGCTCACCGATGCCACGGGCATACCGCTACCAGTCCTGTCTCGCACTCTTCAATCTCAGCATGCGACAGGTCTGCGCCCAAGTGCGGACAGCTTGCTTCCATGACATACATCTGGCTTACCACTGCTGCCTTTCGCGCTTCATCGTCGTCTTCGGCATTTTGCTGTGTATCATTATCCGTGTTTCGAGTTGGATCCTCGAATCCAGAGGATAGCCTGAACAGGATCAGCGAGTGGTATTGACCTTCTTTCGATCTGAGCGTTATAAGGAACCGGGTATGGCCCAGTAACGACGAAAGCGGCGCGACTCTTCATGGCAACCATAGATATGTAAACAGGCGTGAATGCTTTAGTGCATGTAGTTGTGAAACGCACTCGAGCCATTCCATCAATGAAGATGCTAGTGAGGATACACAATTTGATTCCATAAAATACAAGATACCAAATACTCGATAACAGTACACAGAACAATTCATAGAGCAAAACAAAACCAGAGGGAAAGGAAAAGGGACACTAATGCACAAGAGCATTATGAGCCATCTGAAGATATAAATGGGTAGTTTGATTGGTGCAAATGTTCCATTCCAGCAAAGGGCGGAGGCGTGACGTTATGATTCGAAGATGGGGTCGATGTCTGTGAGTCGGGCCACGAAAAGCTTTCAATATAGCATGTCAGAACTCCCGATCGCCCATGTATATCGGGAACACATACCCAGGCATCATCATGTTCTGCCACCAGGCCGGACTCTTTAGCATCTGCATTGTTGCAAGTAGTTCTTCGTCCGAAAGCAAGCCATTTTCCATGAGGAAATCGTTATTCATGTCAATCACAGAGTCACACATGATCGCCGTTTCCGGGGTGTAGACACTGGGCGCCACGGCCTCCTGGAACAATCCCAAGTGTTGCCCGTTTGTGGTCAGGTGTTCGACATCATTCTGTATCTGGGTCTGGACACTCTCCTCGGGGGCTTGTACACTGATGGCGGGAGCAGAAGGTGGGGGCGCGGAGTTGCTCGAAGAAGTCGTCGTATGCTGACGTGCGGAGCTATCCCGACGATGCCGGGAAAGAAGACCAGCCAAGAACCGAGCATAGAGTTTAGGTGTATGCTTGTCGTCGAGAGCGATCTTTGGAGAACTCAAGGTTTGAATCAAGCGGCTGATCAACTCTAAAATCTCTATCTCCTCATTAGTCGACAGTAGCTTGGAGAATTCCGGCCTTAGAAGCTAAAAAGGGTGAGAAAAGGTGCGCGGGGCCATGTTTCTACACATACTTTGAGGAGAAACGCTGATGCAAACGACGCGAAGATAAAGTGGCCTGTGATAATCCAAGGTGGTCAGACAATATGATAGAATGGGACGCTCAACTCCATACCGTCAGGCGCATAACCCATGTATCCACTTGGTACCAAACCCTCAATCATGTCCTTAATGATAGCCTTGGCCGATGATAAGCACTAAGGGGAGAAAATATAGTCAAAAAGGTCGTGATCGGCTGGTATTGACTTGCCTTATTGAAAAACACGTCGTCATCAAGCTGAGAGCCTGGCCGGAATGCGTGCTGGAAGCCGAACGAAAACATGACTAATCTTGAGTATCCAACGAGACTGTTGTGTTCGCTTCTCAGCCACGGAAGACAAGGATCGTTCGATTGATTGCTTACTATGGCATCAAGGAACATCTGAAAGCGCAACCTTTGTCTGACGAATATATCAGCACCGGTTCAATACAACAGGGTCTACTAACCATTCTTGTCTGATTCACGATAGAACCTCATCGACCATTCCTCTTGGAAACTGACCAGCTGCTCGTCATGAGCAAAAGTGACGGATAAAAAGTTAACTTTCTTTGTGGAAGCAAATCAGGACATGGCTTGAAAAAGATTCCCAACTCGATTCACCTTATTCAATCCCGTCGGCGATGACGGATCACTGAAGATCTCGTCGTGGAATTTTGCTATGATCCGGAGCAGTTCAGAATAGGCACAGAGATGAATGTCATACTGCAAGTGGTTGTGAGATTAGCCGACGTTCTAAAACAGGAATTGAACGAACTGGGTGATTATATTTGGACTTCTTGTACCAGTATTTAGCGTGCCGAATGGTGCTGATGCACGCGGTGATCAATACTCAATTTATCTGAGCGACAAAATGACCCACTAATGTTCTTTGATCGTAGATGGCTTTCCAAATTGGGCGGCTGTCGATCGGTCTAAGTTGCAGCAGATCATCCACACGCGGGTCCTATTCAATATTTCTCTCTCATGTCTTTCTGACTGGGGTTTTACCAGCGATTGTTGATGGAGATTGAGATCCGTCGCAAGCCTTCAAAGCAGTGAGTTTCTCATTTGTGTACAATCTGGGCACTAATTACCTGATTGCAAGGCCCGTGTAAAGCCAGCTCCGATCCTCCTCCCAACGGCGGGCGGGAACAGCGTAGATGCTCATCAAAATGTAGGCTTGGCACAACTCCACGGATTTCCACCCGTCTACCAACGCATTCGCTGCAGAATGTTTTGCAAAGTGCATTGCAATCGAATAAACGCCCGACTTCTTGGGGTGATACCTCGTTGATATGGCGCAAACTATGCGGTTGATCGATAAGACAAGAAGAACGAAGAACGAAGGAAAAGACTACGCACTGACTGTGAAAAGGAATGGGCATCTCGAGAAAGTAGACGCGGGAGTGTGAAGCACTGGGTCCAGTATGGATACGAAAGGCTAAACGTATGTCAATTAAGACGTTTACAACTCAAGCTATACACACATTGATCTTCTCGTAGAATCTGGAAGGAATTATGAGTTTGTAACCCAATGGGCGAGGAGAAAGGCATACAGTTGGAACAGCTCCTCGACGTCCCCGGGAGTCACGAGACCATGCAGAACTATCTCGGGCGGGCTATGTTGCTCAATCAATTGCGCTCTAGCGTCAAGATCGGTCGCCGGTCCTATTCGGCCGCTCAATACAGTCTTGACAGCATGAATGGAACATGTCAAAGCTTACCCGGCATAAAGTATAGCGCATTTGCAACCCCCTGTTTTCATATCATTAATCAGATAAATCTTAATTGCCGGGTTAACAAACTCACAACGTCGATATCGTCGATATCGCCTTCCTTCTCGAGATTTTTTGATTTCCGGTTCTTCCTTTTCGGTTTGTCAAGGCTCAAGTCAGCAAGCATACCGATTGGAACATGAGAATCGGGAAGCGCAGAATGCCGCTCATCAGTCTTATCATCTTGGCCGCTTTCGTCGCCAGGAACCATCGGCGCTGTTTGCAAAGTATCGCCCTGATCAGATTCCTCTTCCACAACTTGAGAAGTGCGGTGATTCAAAAAGGCATTAGCACCACTCTTGCCGTTGGTTTTGGGTATGCTTGACGTCAAGCGGCTAAGCCATTCAAGTACGTTTCGATTAGAACTGTCCGAAGGAGAAGTAGCCCTCTTGTAGGACTCGATGGACATCGGTGTCGCTTGGTATGGATTATGAAGCTAGATACCACATCAGCAAAGCATTACGAAATAGTATTGCAGCTTACCTGTTTCAACAACGATTCGATGACGGCATCCTTCTGTCGTAGCTGTGCAAGTAGGTATTCGCGTTTGCTAAGGCAAGAACAACATGGTAAGTCTGTGGTCACGGGTGAAGGTGAAGAGGAGGCAGAACAGGACGGAGTCGAAGTAAGAGAAGGCAAAGACTCCAACGAGGAATCCGGAGAAGGGATAGACATGGCCGAGCTAGAACACAAATGCCAAGATCTCTAAGAGCAGCAGTTTTAAAGTAGCAATCAAAGCTTTCCGTTCTGAGACTGTATCACGAGGTAACACACCTGAACCGAAAAGAAGAAAATAGAGATGGTGAAGAAATAGCGCTTACTTTGCTGGTATTTTTGGCTTCCGGGTCTCTAAAATGCAGGCACGGCCAGTAGTCTTGCATCTCTCGCATGTATCCTCTCCTTTGGGAAATTCGCATTTCATCTATTCGGGTTAGTCGGTGGTGGACCCGGTCATTAAGGGTTTCATTCGACCGAAGTAAATGGAACCGGGATAAATGAAAAAGCGTCCCCGAAGCGGAAGACAGGGTACGAAGGTCGATGTTAGGAATGGCCGACGGTCATAGTGGATAATATGATAGAAAAAGGGACAGGCAAATCAAAGACAATTTTAATCGATGATGTAGTTGATTTCGTGAAAATTGATCCCACGCACCTTTAGCCTTTTGCAGTGCTTGCAGGCTCCGGGCCTGGGTATTGTACGTCATGGAAGGCAGAGCCAATGGTCCAGAATGCGATAAGTTACCGGTTTACCGATCGCACAATGACATGAGATGCAACAGTCATTGTGGTCGGAAGATAACCAAGGCAGTGCCACGGGGACAGACAGAATGTTTGATCCGAGGAAGTAGATGGACACGTGCACCCACACGCCGACGGTGGGTACGAAAAAATATGTTAGCGGGGTGAGTGTGAATCCACCAGTGCGATGCACAGCGGATTGATGCGGGGACGTCACATGCATCATAGAATCGGATTGACAGATAGTGCGTTGGAGAATTCAATGGGACAAAGTATACCCAGGGTAGATGGAGCACGGCGAAGGGGGAAAAAATTAACGCCGGTACATAGATAGAGCGCGAAAAGGACGTGAGAGAGCACAGTGATCCGACAATGCGGAACACATGCATCTCCCTGTGGAAGAAAGAGAAAAACTCACGTCTTTAAGCCCTTTCCAGGACGGCTGACCTTGCTCAGCCCTCCGCAGCCCACGATGATACCACCGGCATCGGATTCTTCCTCACTTGAATCGCTCACTATTACTTCATATGTCGTCTTCTTGGAATCCTTCTTGGGATTAGGGCGCTTGCGCTTTGTTGGCGACGTCGTTGCCTCAGAGGCAGTAGCCGTCCTACCAGAGGACTGAACTCTGATTCGAGAAGGGGTGAACGAATTTGTAGGGGAGTCGGTCTGGGGCGACACCAGCCGATCCCTTTGATATACCTGTTCTGGGCTGCTTGGTACAAATGTGCCGCTCAGCGGTGACACATTTGAGCCAGCCGTTGGCGAAGATGTGGTATCCAGCGGGGTAAATGTCACATTGACCCCATTCGGTATTGCAGATCCAAAGTCTTGTGCATGAGACAGTGTACTGAACTGAGTGTGCAGATGATTGGCTTCTCCGTGCTGTATTTGAGGGTATACAGTCGTTTGCGGATGAGAAGTCGGTACTGTCGCCGCTGCATCCCGTTGCAGGGGATTCGAAGACGCAGAATTAGTGTGAGAAGATGCTTGGCCATTAGGATTGTACGAGATGAATGTATAGTTGACGGCGTTGGATGGCTGATTTCTATTCGCGTTCTTTTCTACGTATGCTTCAGTCGAGTGTGCAGACGAGTAAGAAGGCTGGCTAAAGGTGAACTGAGTGGGTTGGTTATCTCCAACCGAAGAGTATTGCAACCCAGCGAAGTGCTGTGATTGGTTTGCGTACGAGTCTCTCCACTGCTGGTACAAGCCGTTGTCTAATTCATGATTTGCGCTGTATGCTTGCTGATAGACGGTCGAAGTGGGCCCAATCATGGTAGAAGGTACACCTGAACGCGACGATTGTTGTAGCGATTGGGGGGAAAGGGTCCTACCACCGCCCGCGATATTATTAGGCTTGGCAGCTGACTGGGACACTATTCCAGTCATAGCATTGTGTTTGTTCGGTCCTAATTGTACTCCGAGTCAGTTTGAGAAAGGATATAATGGGAATGCAAACGTACGCTGCAAGCTGGCAGGATGAATGGACGGATGATGCGCTGGGGCAGATTGGCGCCTGTGCTGATTTCCAGCAAGATCATCACCGCTCGAGGTTGCTGTGAAGGACGATGGGAGCATTGGGAGGCGTTGGAGGGCAGTAGGAAGCGTTGTAGCAGAATCTTTTGTTGCAATGAAATGACAAAGACCTTGAAGGAGTGGAAAGAATTAGAACATCGATTGCCGAAACTTGCAGATGCTTATGAGTGTTCTATAATTGATTCCTCGGCACTGCGGAATGGGCGCTACATAAGAACGCTCAGAAATCAGTTTGGACTTCACACACCTGTCTAGGTGACAATAACAAATACTGTGATCGGCGCCGTGTCTGTCGACGTGTGGCTTAGAAGCGTTGGAGCGACCGTAATTTTTTAAACACAGATAAAGATGAGAACGACGGATCAATGTATTCAAAATTAGACCGTGTATCAGCACAGTACATAGGATGCAACAAATTTTGATACGAAGAAGTGGCGAGAGTACAACGAAGCCGTATAATTAGCGAGGATTCGGGGTGACCGGAGGACTGTAACCAAGACATCCAAGAGAAAAATCCTTGAGAAAGATGGTTCTTGACTTGCAGGGCGACTTCTTCCTTAGGAAGTCTGAAAGATTCACATGAGTCTTCGTTGAGAGCATGGAAAGAATGGAAAAGATCTTGGTATTTTTGGTGCATTCTATTAATACGGAACTGGTGACCATACACACATCGAAATTCTTAGCTACTAGTAGCTGTCAAGTGTAAGTCTGAGGTTTACGACTCTCATCCAATTTCTTCTTCCCTTCCCTCGAGGTCAAACAGCGTAGTTTCATTCTGGTAGTGAAGATGTAAACAACAATGAAACAGTAAGACGAAGCTGTGCTTACAACAGGTAGGTAGCCGTAGAAGGATAATGCGCTCGTCATCGCAATATAAGGCAATCATAGACGATACCTGGGTCCATTGCATCACAGGAAGATCCTTAGGAATCCAAAGCAGGGGCACAGGAGTCTTATGCTGAGAAAACAATGCTTCCAGGCAGTGCTGCTTTTTGTCGTACCAGATCGGAACACCATGCCAATGCGATATGTTAGGAAGCTGGACAAGATATTCGGGTGTAGCTCCTTCTACGACCTGGTTGTTGATAAGGTCGACTGAATAGATGTCACGGTTATGGCACTGTACTATAAGCTGCGAATTGTCGGGTAGGAACGTGATTGTGTGAATCCAGCTGGGAATATCGAATGTAGCGATGGTTGTGCGGTTCAACACATCAAGCAGAATGACGCGGCTATGGCGGAAGGCGGCGGCGACAAGGGCACTGTTTTCTGCAATCGACACTGCGGATGCTATACCGCCGTGCTTCTCAAAAGTATGAATGAGATTCAGGGTGTCGACAGTCCACAGAGTGACACCGCCATCCCATCCAGCAGCCAGTACACTGTCTGAGACTGCCACCGCCCGCAACCCACTAGGTGCTTTGAGAGTTGCGCGTAACGTCCCGTCTTCTCCATTCCACAATTTGATGTCAGCCGACCCAGAAGTAAACAGGCAACCATCAGGACCAAATTCAAGCGCCGTTACCCTCCCTGTGTGAGCTCGATGGGAGGCAATTCGTCGTTTTGTAGGGCTTGTCTCCCATAGCTCAACTATACCGTTGTCGAACCCGCATGCCAATCGTGAACAATCCCGTGAGAGAGCCAAAGCAATGATACGAGTCGCTTGTTCTTTTGAGGAAGAACTGGAAGCCTCGATATCTCGAATATCCCAGAGGCACATTCGGCCGTTGTCGTTCCCAGCGGCAAGATGAGTGCAGTCTGGTGAGAAAGCCAGTGCTATAGGCACTCGGATGAATTGCAGTGTGGAGATAAAGGAGTGGGTTGTAACGTTGTAAAGCTTCACAAAACCATGATCAGTTGCGATTGCAAGTATATTGTCCACTGAGAAGGCCATCGATCGTGAAATTTTGAGATCTAGAACTTCGACTTGGGCCATAGAGTCACGGTTCCCGCTCCATAGTTTCACTTGAACATCTTCTGCAGTTGCAAGGAGAGATCCGTTTGCCGAGATTGCCAAGCCGCGCGAACCCACACCGTATCTGACATCACCAACATCCCTGACAGCACCAATAAGCTCGCCGCTCTCACTGTCCCACAGTGTCAAGCCGTAATCGCATGACCGAGAAGCGATTCGCGACCCATCGCCTGAGAATACAAAGTAGAGATCACGCCCTGATCCGCATTCCAGATCAGCAACAGATCTCCCATTGATCACGTCTAGCAGTTTAACGGTACCATTCGCCGACGAATAGGCGAGTCTAGTGCCAGTGGTGGAAAATTGGAGCTGAGGCCTGCGCAGACTGCCTTCGAATCCATCGAAGCTGTTGATTAATTCGGCATTGCTACTGTCCCACAGCCAAACGGTTCCATCGTACAACGCTGCTGCAACCCGGCTACATTCAGACGAGAGTGCCAATTTTTGGATGCTTGACGAAGTTGTGAACATGGCACTCTGTGCGCTCCCGTTCACGTTATAGAACGTTATGGCACTGTCCTCGGATGAAGCGACTGAAAAGTCATTGGCAACTGCGAATTTGTGACCTGGGATCGTAGAGATGGGTGTGCCCGTGAACGCGTCCCAGATCTTCAACGCTCTCTGGGTGCGTATCCGATGGTCTACATATTCCTCAGAACAAGAGACAAGAAGGGTGCCATCGAGTGAGAATTTGATGACTCCGATATCTTCCCCATGACTCAGGTTAGCAACGAGGGCATCCCACTTCTCTAGCCCACCGTCGATGCCACAAATGTGGGGAACTGCCTCCTTGATATATCGACAGTATAAGAGGCTGTTTGTTGGTGTGAAAGGCAGTGCTGAACAATACGTATGGAGCGCCGATTGTTTGATGAGTTCGTAGAACATTGAAATGAAACGTAATACATCTGATAAGAGGTGATGCAGGTCTGAAGACGTTGATCCCTACATAACCTTGTTAGCTCTCGTTTGACGTATTGTGTGAAGGTAAGCTGTACCAGGAGTTTCAGGGCGACACGAATGGCAAGATGAGCCAAGCCCAGTTCTCCAATCAGGCTTAGGACTTCAATCCAATGCAGCATATGCTTGTCCACAAACTTTGTCAATCCATTCATGAGGTCAGCATCTTCAGTGTTTGAGACATCGAGATGACTGGCCCAATATAGGCAAGCATAACGAAGTTGTTGTGGGATCTTCTCTTGTAGATGTTCATCCGTTATCCTATCTTCCCTGAGTCCATCTTCATTGTTCATGAATCGAGCTGCATCACCAAGACCCAGGATATTATACTTGAGATGTTCGTCCATTATCTTGAAACAGCGTACCGCAATCTGTGTATGGCGGATCCTTGAATCAATTCGGTGACGAGGGTCCTTGCACCGTGTCTGGTCCGTGATGTAGTCTGGAAACGATTTATGATAGATGCGTGGTACATCATCGCCGTCAAGTAAGATGACAGATCGCAAATAACGCAACATCGCATATATCTTCTTGGACTCTTCACCGATAAAGCACGCAAGCGTTGCGATGGGGAGAGGGGTTTGGATGACCACAATAGTTCCAAGAACAACCTGATAACGGTCCACTACATCGTCGTCATCGTCATCGTCATCCACCAGAATGGCACTCCGAGCTATGATGGAGTAGAAGTCGTCCAGAGCACGGAAAGGTGTGTGATCCTGGGCAAATTCATCGAGCAGCTTTTTCATTCGGGCACCAGGATCACCCAGCTTCTTGTTCAACACGAAAAGAACGGCGGTAGAAGCAATAATGAAGAGCCTTCCTGCAATTCTTACGAGAGATTCGATATTCGCATCACTGGCACACCAATCTTCCTTTGGGTTGAGTAAACGCGCTCGTACTTGTTCCTGTGAAAGACTGTGCGAGAGGTAAAGACGGATGTCACCGTCGACAACTCTGTCTTCAATTTCTTGCAGATGAAACATTTTACGGTCATTGTGATTGCCAAAGAGAAAATCGACAAGAGGTTGAGGACGAGTAGTCAGAATAACCTTGAATGATGGCAAGAGTCGAACGAGTTGGCTCAGGCCCATTACAACAGCATGTGCACCGTCTTCATCGCATTCGTCCAATGCGTCGACAACGATAAGTATCGGTCGAGCGCGTGACTGAACGATGCTCCGTAGCGGCTCCACTATAAGAACTTGGAGTTGTTCTTGAGGATCCTTAGTAATAGCCGCAGACCCGCGCTCTATCTGCAACACGTCTCCAATGGCTTTGGCAAAAGCCTCATCGAAGACACAGAGCTGATATGCGATTGTGGTGAAAAAATACTTGGCATTCTTGCGGTCCGCTTCATCCCGTGAGAAGAAGAACGAAGCGCCCAGGAGACCGAGAGCGGCTGTCCGTGCTGCGATGGTATAGGCAACGGTGGATTTCCCGATGCCGGCTAGCCCAGATAGTACGTACATCCTAGACTCGGATGGGCCTGTGAACCAGTCCGCCATCTCTCGGAGGAGCACCTCTCTCGTGCCCTTAAAACATGGTCCGCTCTTTCTCTTGTTTTGATAGTCATTAAACACAGCCTCTGCGCGTGGTAGATTTCTGATTGACTGCGTCTGGACGTGGAACACTTGAGAATAACTGAGGTCATGATAAGGGAGAACCCACCAAAGATTGTTTCTTCAAATTATCGTTGATGTCCGGTAACACGGTAAGGTTTGCGATATAATCACATATCTACGCATACCAGGTTAACCTTTTAGCGGCATGTATAGATCCGACATACCAAATTCCTTTGAATCTCTATAAATTGACCATCTAGACTATGAGTGAGCTTGTTGGCCTGTGGTGAGAGATCAATTTGTGCTCACCGCCAAACCGGATGATCGTGGCATTGCCATGGATTTGGTTGAAATCTGAATTGTTGATGTTGACGTTCGACGACCCTTGAAAGAATGACATGGAAGACGGTGCCTCCCCACTTTGTACAACTCTGTCGCCAGCCTTTGTTGAGATTGGGAAGTCAGGATCGTCTCCATTTCCAGCCCCTCTACTCTGCACATCTTCACCTCCACGTTCAATGGGAGGATTTTCTGATGTGAGGAGCGGTTTCTGTATTGGAATCGGAATGCCATGGTTGTCTTCATCTATTGTCTCCCTAGGTGAATCGACGATAGGTGGTGCTATTGAGATGCCAGGTTTGCTGTCTCTGGTCTCTTTGCTCCGCATATCTCTGTCTTCTAGTGCACAGGGTTCTGGGGTGGTAGGTGAGGCTTTTGACTCCCCATCTCCAGGAAAGTGGTCGACAGATTGTGGTCGCTGTTTGGTAGATGCCTGTATCGGTATCGAAATGTCAGCATTACGTGCGTTCTGGTCAATGAGTTGCGGTTGCGATGTGGTAAAGTCCTGTCTTAGGGTAGTTCGCGTTTTCAAAAGTTTGCGGAAAAAGATAACGCTGACTGCAATTGTGGTCACAGCCGCTACTAGAGGATGGAAGGACCAAAAGAGGTCAAGGATGCCGCCGTAGACACTAGTTACAGATTCAGGCAAAGAGGCCAACATGTTGGATTTACTGTAGTGAGATTATGCCCAAAGTGGACAGTCCGCAAGAACTTCCCATGTCTGAGAGTTCATACAAGCATCACATTCTCCACCGCACGGTTGAGCCTCTAAGGCGATATTATCCTTGCCCGACAATTCGTCGAACGGTCGCATATTATAGCTCGCTTTGATATACATGCAGAAGAGACGCTGGAAAGGATGGATAGGAGCATGGTCAACATTACGCGAAATAAGAATATTATTCCGAAGTTGGGGACACTACATATAAACCCTGTTCCACCCAAAAAAAAGAGAGACTGTAAACCCTTGCCGCAAGGTAAATCACAACCAAAGGACAAACTTCGAAATCATGTCTTGCTTGCATCTCCCTGCACAAAACCTCTCTGTCCTTCGTTCGATAGGTTTTCTAGACTCTTCCCTTTTGGTTCAGGGAGCCACAAAGTCGACCCCGTGCCTGTCAGCATGAAACCGCCGAAAACAATCAAACTTGTAAAAGTCAGAGCAATCAATCACTCAAGGAAATTGAAGAACTTACACAATGTTGAGCTCTTGTACGTAATGAAATATGACCAAGGAAATAGTAGCCCCAAGTTTTCCACTCGCAGCAGCGATGCCATAACAGGTAGAGCGGTAGCGGGTCGGGAATAACTCTCCTGGAATAATAAAGGTGGACACAATGGGTCCAAAAGTCTGAAAAAAACTGGCTAGGCAGTAAACGAATACAATGGCGTCATGGCCAGCAGGACCGGCATTCTTAAGATTATTGAGAGCGGCACCTACACTGAACTCATGGAGCGGTCTCGCAGATATTTTGCAACCTCGCACCTAGAACAATCAATATGATCCCCAGCGCAGTGAAGCCCATGAACTGGATGCGCTTCCGACCCCAAGAGTCAACCAAGGCGAATGAAACAAAATATCCAGGAATAGAGGCGAGGATTGCTATGATAAGATTAGTGGCGGAATCGTAGTATAGCTTCTCGCAAATCCCAACCCCGTTGCAACTTGCATTGAGATTAAAAGGGTTATCTCCTACAAGTGCAGAAATATTCAAACCGAGGCCGTAGAATATGGCATCAATGGCAAACCAGGAGTAGGAAGCACCTAATAACACCCTAGAATTTTCCCATGCGCTGAAATAGCGGATGAAATCCTTCCAGCCTGCTTTGGGAACTGCGAGACGACGGAAGACCTCATCGTCGTGGCCTATCTCTCCATGGCCGAACGAGGGACCAATATCTGCAAGGGCTTGCTCAAGGTTGCTCCCAACGTCGATTGTGAAACGTGGTGTTTCTGGGGCGGTGAGGCGGAAATAGAGACCAATAACGGCGGGAATACACCCCAGGCCAATAAGAAGACGCCACATCTGGTCCACGGCACGCAGGCTGTGGTCAGTTATATCATTCTTATAGGCAGCCACCACCACAAAAGCGACAAGAGCTGCGGCTGAAGGAACATATAATTACATCTCCAGATGCTCAGGGAAACAAGCGACTTACCAAAAATACCAATTCCTTGAAAGAGAACCACAATGGTCATTAAGCGGCCACGAATACGAATGGGCGAGAACTCGGATACAATGATTGCGTTTAGTGGGAAATTTCCGCCAATACCAATGCCCATCTCCGGCCACGTGTTAGACCAGAGAAAACCGCTAGATAACATAATAACTTGCCAGTACGCGCCACACGATCAAAGCATTGATGATACTGATTGCGCCAGTCATACTATCCCCAGCCAAAGCCTGGACAAAGGTAGAAACGGTCATGATGACGAGTTCAATGCCATCTGCAACAAGACAAAATGAGAGTCAACTGGCGAAGGATAAATGTCAACTTACACATTTTCCTGCGACCCATGATATCAGCAAGCCGTCCAAAAAACAGCTGTCCACAAATGACACCACCAAGAGTTGCTGTTTTGAGGCCTAGGTCATATTTGGGATTCAAAGCTGCGCATAATACATCATGCATAATGGTAGCAACGACATCGTGAGACCACGTTACTCTGTAAGCCTTGTGGCCATTGTGAAGGCCCGTTGTAGTTGTCGCCATAAACGAACCCTATCATAGTCGAAGCGAAAGTAATTGTGAAAATGTTATAGCTAACGAAGAAAGAAGATCAAACAATTAGATTGAAATAACATACTGACAACGTACGCATCAGTGAACATGCCTATACCCGCAACCATGATCACTTTGAGGTGGAACCATGTGAACTGCGCGTCGTCAATCTCTGCCAAGGCGACTCTGCGTCGGGCATCAAGAGTCAAAGGTTCAGGGATAAAATCATTATGACTGTGACTGTAACCGCTCGCGGACTCTATTCCGGAGGAAGCCATTATGGTACAAGAGAGAGAAGTAATGATGATACATCGGCGCTGGCCGGCTATCAGCATCAAGCGAGAACAGCTCTCAGGATATAGTGTTCAGTTGCCGCGGCTCGGCTCGGCTCGAAGCCAGCGAGCCGAGCCACTGCCAGCTATGCCAAGCCTCACAAGCATGTGGCTAGTGGCGTACTTCATGCCCGTTAACTATACATGTAGCAACAGAATAGACGGTTTAGGTTAAATTCCATGTTTCCATTTCTTTTACAACATCCTCCATAGTTAGCCCGAGCCGGCTCTCCGAGTCCGTCGCACGACATTGCCTAATGAGCTGCCTTGCAGCTTTCTTGACACGCTTGCGAAGGGTGTATTGTTTCAAGACGGTTTCATCGTCAAAACACACCTATCAATGTTTAACACCAAGCAAAAGTAGAAAGACAGAATGTGATGGTACCGAGTGAAGGAGATCCCCAAAAGTGGATACGTTAGACTCATATGTGCAGTTGGCCAAAAGAACAGGATCTTCATAGCCATAAGTTGAAGCCTCTCTATGCCACCACGCAAATAAACCGAAAAACAGGACCCTTGTACGAAGATTTGAGTCTACAAACAAGTGGACCTGGTAAAGAAACGGTTACGGTATACTTATCGAAAATGTGATACACCACCTACCAATCGAATAAAATGGGAGTACAGCGCGATGTTCATGGAATGAATGTATCGGATAGTCCTTGCTACCTCGAGCATCTGCAGGAAATGCTTGAACAGGATTTTCCAGCTGTCATAGATAACTTACTACTTGGATTCTTGTAACCAATTTTGGCCTTGATCCTCGTAGCCATTCATCGACAGACTCATATTGCTCAGTTGCGTTGCCTCTGACGAACCTGAGCCGATCTTCCTTTTCATCGTATTTCCCTAATAGCGGGACAATGTAATTATGGTCCAGAGTTCTGCTTATGAACATGCTCTGGCTCACAAACTATCTTCCACGTGAAGAAGGTGAAACGGTGCGCAGAGTATCTAGACTCACTTCCAGAGTAAAATGTCGGGTCAACAGAGGCAGGTCATGATAGTGAGTAGGTCTGTTCACGAAGAAGGACGCCGGAAGGAGTGGTCCTCTCGCAAGAATCTCTGATGCCAGGTGAGTAGCATTGCGACGCGCATCTTCACCGCAGCGACTGAGGAAGGTCCGATGGTTAGTTATCTAGGTCAACGATCAGTTAAAACATTGGAAATCCGCTTAATGGCTTACCAAATCAATCAAGTCTATCAATCTTTGGGCATCCGAGGCAGACCGAACTCTTGTCGCAATCTCGATATAATTAAACGCAAGTAACGAGGTCATCCGATTAACCATTGCCGTGTTGACCGCCAACTAGGCAGGTGTTAAATTTGATTTAGCTTTGCAACAACTTTATCACATACCAATGAATTAGTTTTTCGAAGACTCGGACAAGAGAGCAACTCAGAAAGACAGCTCTCCAGGTCCTTTTCAGGTATGTTTTGCGTGGCTTCTGTCATCTGGGCAGAGGTCCACTCTGTAACAGCTTCGTGCACAGTGTCTGACCCCGGCGCCGAAGCAGCAGCGATATGGTGGGAAATTCTCTGCAAGATCACCAGGTGCAGCTGAAGATCGCGCATAACCTGGGCGACACGACATGGCTGGAGCTTCGAAGTGTTTAGAAGCTTGTCCTGAAGACGCAGCAAAGGCTTTAATGCCTCTTGCCAATCTTCAACAGGCAACACAAACTTTGGCGGATAAGCCCTCACGATGCGCTTGAATCGGGGATTAGAACGACATGTCTCATGGCTGAAATTCCATGCTTTATATTAGCATCGTTCCAATGCTAATGGAACAGACTTACCAATTAGGCCGTTCAACCGCCATAGAGACATGTCGAACAACTGAATCTACAATTAGCTTCAAGTACCCCTTTAGTCCGTGTTGTTTGCTGACATGGTATTGACTAGAGCGAGACGAATCTTGCAAAAAATCAAGAAAGGATTTGTGATAGACATCAATGAATGGTTCAAATTTGAGCAACGAGCGCATTCTCCGTAGCCTGATGTGTAGCTCTTTCTCAGAACCATTCATGAGTGTTGCATCGTCCTTATGGAGATTGTTCACGTTGATGGAGCTGCGGCCTACGAATAAAGAAAGAAAAGTCTTCAAGAAATCCTGGTCTCGTTGTTGTTTCAGGATTTCCAAAAACAATTCATCTAATAATGCAAATGGCGACATCGTCCCGCGCGGCTTCAAGTTCCGAACGATATCGAGCTGCGATTTGGCACAAAAATCCTCGTCGCCGACGTATCTCATGACAGCGGACGCAAATATAAAGTTTCCCGACGATTTGAACACAAGCTCTTGGATTATTTCTTGTCCAGGCCATGTCGGGCTGAGCTTCTGTTTGGACGCGATGACGGAGAATTGGTCCACGAGGTACTTTTCAATATCACGATCTGAGTCGTCGAGTGTAGCCAGGTCGATCCGGAGAGTGATCTCCTGGAACTGATCGAGAGTATCTTCTATAAGGGCCTCTGGCCTGCTGAGGATAAGGAAACGTAATGGGACACGACGGTCCTTGACAGCGTTTCCGATAACAGTGAGGAACCTCCGCTGAAGCTTTTCGTCGGAACATTCGTCTATGCCGTCAATGATGACAACCGGAGCCGGATGCGGCATCTGGGATGTAATGTTATTTGTGGACCGAAATACATGAGCCACAAGCTGTTCAAATTGCGTTTCGACGTCTGTCATTGGAAGGTGAGGAGTGTTACCGAGCGTATCAACGATGAATTTCTTGGTACCCGGAATGGAGAAGGCAAGTTGCCAAGCTATGGTTGGGAATAGTCGATTTCCGTTATTACGTCCAGCGTCGGATCGAAAGAAGAAGAACGTGGCTACCACTTCCCCCTTCTTATATTCATGGGCAATCGTCTGAGCTATGGCTGATTTTCCAGCACCAGCGGGACCATAAAGCCAGAAAATACTGTCGGTTAGATTGTGGTTGTCAATCCAATCTCGCAATCGCTTTAAAACAATTTCTCGCGTTCCAGGATGACAACGACGATCAGGGTCTTGTTCAGAGGAGTTGTATAGGGCAGCGATCGAGACGTATTTTTCCAACATTTCTAAACCTTGAAGTTCGGTCAGATCAAACAATTGGTGGAGCGTAGAGAAAGGCGCACCGTGAGTTCCGCCATAATGGTTAACAGTAGTCAGATTACCAGCATTCACACCAATGTTCGTCATAGTAGGGTTGCCACTAATAGTAAACCCTTGGGCGCCTTCAAATTGTGTGGCAACAGTGGGAAATGGGTTGCGACCTTCAGCTTGCATGCTCGGATTAGATAGATCATGGTGTGGTGTCCCAGGCACCCGAGGGATGTCATTGGCAATAACGACGGGTACTGAGATACGCGTTAGGCATTATATAACAAGATCATTAACGCTTACCGTGTTGTTCACGTCCATCTGGAACTGCTTGCAGATTCCTGAGTGCTATTATGTCGACGCCATGCACTTGGAGTGCATCCTGTTGGCTGGACCTACGGAAAAGACGACACAGAGATATCCTGAACCGCTTGTATGTGCTTTGCGGTTGTATCAAGTGCTGAAACCCCACACCGGATCGTCCTGAATTTGAGCTTGAGTTGCGGTTGCGACAGAAGAGAGGCATGACAAGGCTGTGATGCTGCCGCACAACCACTGATCAGGAATCTAGCGTGGGCAAAATTCTAGACCTATCAGCACATGGCACGTTCAACAAGGAAAATGAGAGGTAGCGGGGGCTTTAGATGATAGGCATCTCCCCTGCTCTTGGAAGAAGAAAACACAGAACTGGAATCATGATCGGGATTTGTAGATCAGGCGCTTCTTCGGCACGGCAGGGATTGCAGGATCATGTCTACTTCGGCAAACTGGTCAAGCTTGGCGTTCATTGCCTTCCATGTTGTTGATGAGCATGTTCATGTTCGCCTTTGCGTGGACAGATGGTCGGATATTCTTCACAATACCAGTGATGGGCAATCCGAACGCGTCAACGCGTCATCCTGTATATATTATAATCTGACCTCCTTATACCCTAAATCATACAATTATCTGAACATCCTTATAAATAATAACGTCAAGCATGAAAATATCATATTCTCCACCGCACGGCTGTCGCTTTCGATGAATTTCGCTTTCTTGGCACAGATTGAGCCTTCGAGGCAACATTATCCTTGCCCGACATTTTGTCGAACGGTCGTCGCGCCCTCAGAACCAGAGGAGACACGTTAGAACCGTAAAAGAGTGGGTTAAAAGAGAAGCCGGTGTGGTTCCCGATGATGAGACGCTTCGGCCGTGGCGTTGACCTTCGCTTAGAGCTTCTGATCCACATCGCCGGCCGAGCCTTGCGATGCACTGGAGGAGGGCGTTTGTGCATGGAGAGACTTGTGTCGCGACCGTCATATGATGTCGACACGCAAGTGAAAGATGAGATAGAAGCCCGATCATCCTCGGTGACACCGTCGTCGTAGTCGTCGACGGATGCATCCACCAATGTAGGCTGGTATCCCTCCAACCGCATCTCTAGTTCCTCCACTCTCCTCTGAGCTGTCTTGAGGTCCTCGTACAGTGAGTCCTCATACTCGGTCTGAAGGTCCTGCTCAACGCATTTCGCTTGCTGAGCGAGCTTTAGCTTCTCCACCTCCCGCGCTAGCTTGGAATAATCCTGACACCACTCCCAGGTGAACTCCTGTAGTTCACGATCGTGGAGGGCATGCTGGGACTCCAGTGCATGCTTGCACGAGTCGAGCTCTGCATTCATGCTCTGGACGTATTCCTCAACAAGACGATGATGGCGGAGTTCTTCCATCATTTTCTTCGCTGCACGTTTAACGGTTGCCTCAAACCGGTTCTTCAACTTCTCTCCCTCGACTTCGAGATCGACGACTTGCTTCTCCAGGCGCCAAACCTTGTTCTGGAGAAGCAGCTGGCTGCAGAACGCATTGAATGCGTTTGTTTGTTTCGAAGCCTCAGCAGACTGAATGTCAGACTGCAGTCTCTTGAGCTGCTTCTCTTGCTTCCAAATCCGGTTCATGGCGAGAAGTCGTTCGCAGAATGTAGTGAAGGGGCTGCTCATACGACTGGTATCCAGGGCGTTGGTAGTATATCCATCGCAAAGGCTCGAGAGGCGTCTCCTTCCCCGGCTTCTGCCAGATGATGACCGTGCGGAGACTGGGAGCGTGGGTTTCTTGTGTACGAACGAGGTGTACATCGAGTCGATCATGCGCGCTACTTCCGTCTCCTCTTGTTGGATGTGTTCTAGTGCGAGGTGATGCTCTAGATGGCTGAAGTCAACCTGCACTCGCTCGATTTTGGCAACAAGATCATGGGTGAGTTTGTGCATTACTTGCTGAGATGGAACTGCAGCGGTTGGTGAAGGATTGCAAACCCGTCGGCGGAAAGTACGAGAGACGGCAAGTGATACGAGTGTTACTATAACGAGGCCTTGAATGTAGTTGGACATGATTATCGGTTTAAATTGTATCGGGGAAGGGGTTAGAGGAGGATATCGATGGATTGGATATTTGGAAGCAACGAATCATAATTAAACGGAGAGGACACGAGGAAGCCTTGAGCCAAATGATATCAAAACCTGTGCCAAGTACACGCATCAAGTTGGAGGCAGAGGATGCTACAAGGACCCACTTGGCTTACCCAGGTCATACACGCGTTTAACACGAGGCATCAATCACGCCGACCGAACCTCACGAGGTTGTGTGGGATAGAGGTAGACTATCGACAGCGCTACATGAGTTGTAAGATTCCGTTCAGTACTGATCTTGAAATGGTTAAACGTTAGCTTGGTTGATTTGCTTCACGGGACGGGGGAAGGAACTTTATTTCGGCCATGCCCAAGATTCCTTATACATGCTTGACTCGATAAACCGCACGGGTGGGAGGTTTATGGAGTTGACATTGAGTACTAAGTGGACGCACATGAAGGAGGTTGAATCAAAATTCCGCAGGAGCGAACGTAGCAACAAAAGTAGAGTTTAGGTTAAATTCCATGTTTCCATTTGTTTTACGACATCTTCCATAGTTAACCGGCTCTTCGCACAACATAGTTCAATGAGTTGTGTTGCATCTTCGACTAGATGGTGTTCTCATTGTGACGGCGGAAACAAACCTATCAATGATTAATACAAATTACCTTGTGAAAGAGATTCGCAAAAGCGGATATGTTAGGTTCGTATGTGAAGCGGTTTATATAACTCCCCGAACTAAAAATCAAATTATCGTGTATTCAGAATCTGGGTGTAGAAGGCAGTCAAATGGTAGGCTAATACCGACAAGCAAGAAGACCTGATGGAAGTATTGCGCAATTGTGACCTGGAAGAAAAGGCACGCTCCAATGTTGGCACATTGTCTGGAGGATAGAAGCGCCTAGTTTCTGGCCTTGTCGGAGGCTCGGAGAGTAAGGATGGTCCTTTGCAGACCCTGATCCGATTGAAACAAGAGATATCGCTGTTGTGGAGATCTCATATTACGAAGGAGCGGGGCGATTCACTTGACCCGAAAAAATATATTCTGACCCCTTGCCCATTCCCGCTCATGTCACCAGTCGTTACTTGGTACAAACGCAATCCTGCTGCGGTTCAGTGTCCAGTAAGAGGTTGAAACAAAGCTACAAAAGCGGCTCAATGTCGGACCACTCCTCTTATCGCAATCTGTTTCGTTCCTTTCAGGCCGCAACAGCTCAAAATTGATGACAACTAGCCGGAATACATGCCGTAACAACAGATAAGACAGTTTAGGTCAAATTCCATGTTTCCATTTCTTTTACAACATTCTCCATCGTCGGTCGGCTCTTCAGATCCTTCACGCGACATCGTCCAATGAGTTGTATTGCATCTTCAACTAGACGGTTGGGAAGGTTTTCATTGTCACCGTCAAAATACACCTATCAATAATTAACACAAACCAAAAATAAAAAGACAGAATGTGACAGTACCTTGTGAAAGAGATCCGCAAAAGCGGATATGTTAGATTCGTGTTTGAAGTCGGAGACGGCCATAGAACTACCGATCGAGTTCTCCCTAATCTGCCATGCAAAAGGACCACGAAACACGATCTTTACACGTAGATTCGAGTCCAAAACGAAGCAATTCTCGTAAAGAAACGGTTATGGTATACTCATCGAAAATGTGATAAACTCCCTACTGATTGGATCATAAAGGAGCCCAGTGCAGCGACTACGTCCATGGAATGGATGTACCGGATAGTCCTCGCTGCCTCGAGCATCTACAAGAAATGTGAATGACAACGACATTTTTCAAGTGGTCGTTACAACTCACTACTCGCATTCTTGTAACGAAATTTGGCCTTGATCTTTTTAGCCATTTATAGACAGATTCATTTCGCTCATTGATGTTGCCATCAACATACTTGAGCTTATCCCCTTGGTATATCCACAATACCGGGAGAATGTAATTGTGGTCCAGAATTCTGCTAATGAAAGCGCTCTGGCACAACCACTATATTGCACATGAACAAAGTCAAACGACACAGAATGTATGCATGAACTCACCTCTAGCTTACCTGATCCGGATTCCTGAATCCAATCGCGTTGCTGATGAGTACGTCCGTTCAAAAAGACAGACCGTGGAAGAAGTGGCACCCTTGCAAAAATTTCTGATGCCAGGAGAGCTGCCTTGCGTGCTGCATCTGGACCGCACTGGTTGAGAAGGGATTCGTTGTTAGTCAGCTAAGGCCAAGAGTAAGCTCCTGCATTACAAATGCACTTAACGGTTTACCAAATCAATCAAGTCAATCAGTCTTTGAGCATTTGTGATAGACCGAACTCTTGCCGCAGTCTCAGCAGGATTAAATGCAAGCAAGGAGGACATGCGGCCAATTATCACCATGTCGACCGTCAGCTAAGAGGTTAGTAGATCATTTAGCTTTACGATACCTTTATCACGTACCACCGAGTCTGTCTTCAGAAGACAAGAGAGCAACCCAGAAAAACACCTATCCAAGTCCTCTTCAGGTGTGTTTTGGCCGGCTTCTGTCACCAACGTAAGGCTCTGTTTTGTAACACTCTCGTTCATGTTTGAGTCCGGCACCTGAGCAGCCGCATTGCGACCTCCCTGCAGGATCACTAGGTGCAGTTGAAGATCGCGCATAACCTGAGTGATATGACACGGCCGGAGCTTTGGAGTGTTGAGAAGTTTGTCCTGAAGATGTAGCAAAGGCTTTAATGCCTCCTGCCAATCTTCGACGGGCAGCACAATGTTTGACGGATATGTATTTACAACGAATGTAAATTGGGGACTGAGATGGCATGCCTCATGACTGGAATTCCGTACTCCATATTAGCATCGTTCCTACGGCAATTGAACAAATTTACCAATTGGGTTGTTCAATTGCCATAGAGATATGTCGGATAACTGAGTCTACAATTAGCTCCAAGTATCGCTTTAGTCCACCTTGTTTGCTGACATGGTATTGGCCAGAGCGAGACAAATCTTGCAAAAAGTCAAGAAAGGATTTATGATAGACATCGATGAAAGGTTCAAATTTGAGCAAGGCGCGCATTCTGCGTAGCTTGATGTGTAGCTCTTTCACAGAAACATTCATGAGCGTCGTGTCGTCTTTGTGGAGATGGAGCTCCTTGATGGAAGTGCGGCCTACCAATAAAGCAAGAAAAGTCTTCAAGAACTCCTGGTCCCGTTGCTGTCTCAGGATTTCCAGATATAATTCATCTAATAATGCAAATGGCGACATCGTCCCATGTGGCTTCAATTTCCGAACAATATCAAGCTGAGATTCAGCACTATAATCCTCGTCGCCGATGTATCTGATGAGAGCAGATGCTAAAATGAAGTTCCCAGATGATTTAAACACAAT
>KN818256.1:136228-152861 GCA_000827485.1 Amanita muscaria Koide BX008 | reverse complement strand
ATATCAAGCTGAGATTCAGCACTATAATCCTCGTCGCCGATGTATCTGATGAGAGCAGATGCTAAAATGAAGTTCCCAGATGATTTAAACACAATATCTGCGATTATTTCTTGACCAGGCCATGTTGCGGCAAGATCCTGCTTCTTCGCGATGTCAGAGAATTTGTCTACAAGGTACTTCTCGACATCACGATTGGAGTCGTCAAGTGTAGCCAGATCGATGCGCAGAGTGAATTCCTGGAACTGATTGAGACTCTCCTTTATCAGAGCCTCTGGCCTGCTCGATATAAAAAAACGTAATGGGACACGACAGTCCTTGACTGCGTTCCCGATAACGGCGAGGATTCTTCGTTGAAGCTGTTCATCGGAACACTCGTCGAGACCATCAATGATGACAACCGGTGCTGGATGCGGCATCTGAGAGGTGATATTATTTGTGCGTTCGAATAGGTGAGCCACAAGCTGTTCAGATTGCGTTTCAACACCTTTAGTTGGAAGGTGAGGAGTTTTGTCGATTGCATGGACGATGAAATCCTTGGTAGCTGGGATGGAGAAGGCAAGTTGCCAAGCAATTGTTGGAAATAGACGATTTCCGTCATTACGCCCAGTGTCAGATCGAAAGAAGAAGAATGTGGCTGCCACTTCTCCCTGATTATATCCATGGGCAATCGTCTGTGCTATCGCTGACTTTCCGGCTCCAGCGGGACCATAAAGCCAGAAAATACGGTCAGTTGCGTTTGGGTTGTTGATCCAGCATTGTATCCGGCTCAAAACATTTTCTCGGGTTCCAGGATGGCAACGACGGTCAGGGTCTTGTTCAGAGGCGTCGTGAAGGGCGGCGAACGAGACAAAATTTTCCAACTTTTCTAGGCCTTGAGTTTCGGTCAGATCAAACAATCGACGGAACACAGAGAATAACACACCATGAGTCCCGCCGTAGAAGTTGACACTATAATCTACGCCGCTGTTTCTGAATTGCGTGTTTCCCCAGATATTAAAACCATGGGCGTTTTGAAATTGTGTGGCCACAGGAATCATCGCACGTTCGGGGAATTGGTTATGACCTCCAGCTTGCATGCTTGCCGCTCCGCGGAAGTTTTCTCCCGGACCAATGGCATGTACGCCACCATCGGACTGGCCACCTCGCTCATCTCCACCGTTTGAGCCCATATGACTATCACTCCGACCACTATTTCTCGACATCATTGACTCTCCTCTTGGGCCACCACCACCATTGCTGGTCCCTCCGCGGCTTCCGACAGCATCTTCTTCATTAGCACTAAGTTGCGCATTATTTGGCCCTCCTGATCCTTGATTTTGGCTGGGATATACCCATGTATTTTGAGCTAGGGGCGGTGGAGGCATGAATTGTAGTTGAGGTGGGGGAGGCGCACGACGTTGGGCCTGTCTATTCAAGTTTGGGTCGTCCAATCGTCGATCATACGGTGTTGTGTGGTGCAAGCGTTTCCGCTGTTGCTGTTGCCGAGGTTGTAGATGGGGATCATAGGGCAGCTGAGGCTGAGAAGATGCCACGGCATGGGGAACGTAATATTGATAGCAATCTGCCGTAGAGTGATATGAATTGTAATCTGGTTGAACTGCCAAGTGGAGGGGGTGTGGAGGTGGCTGAGCCACAGGCGGCAGGGCATGATACTGATGTTGCTGATATTGAAGTTGTGGTCTCTGCCATTGGAGATCATAGTCGTAATTCGTGTAGAGCATGCTCTGCTCAGGCGGGGGTGGAACCGTCCATTGCGGATTATGACCAGGAGCCAGAGGTGCCTGGACATAAGACTGTTGTGGGTGTTGAGCGACATCCCAGGGTGCAAAATAATCTGGCTGAGCCGATTGAGGTGGTGGTTGTCCTGGTGGAAAATGCGGCTGCTGAGAGCGATGAGGGGTATGAGCAACATTCCAAAGCACAGAATAATCTTGCTGAGCCGCGGCCGGTTGAGACGGTGGTTGTCTTGGTGGCAAAGGCAGCTGCTGAGAGCGCTGAAGGGTATGAGCGACATCCCAAAGCGCAGAATCATCCGGCTGAGCCGATTGAGGCGGTGGTTGTCCCATTGCCAAAGGCGGCTGAGGGGTATGACTTGGTTGAGATACAGACAGATTGTTGTTCATTTTGTAAATTTTTTTTGAATTTGGGTTACTACGATGGGATTACAATCAACAGCTAAACCCAGTCAAGAGAGAGAGAGAGAGAGACGAATTGATCGATGAGGCCTTGAGGAGGCAGTTAAGGTTATGATTGGACGCTGGAGTCTATTAATATACAACCAACACCCGGCGGAAAATAACTTGTCTTGTCTCGCCAATACGTATCTCGACCATTCTCTCCAATTGCATGCCTCACTTCTATGTAGGACAGGGCATGTCGCGCCACTTTCGAATGTAAACGGCCGCTCATCTTTTCTACTGTTCTTCCTTTTTGTCCTCCACTAACACCGGCGTCGTTAGGCAGTTAAACAATGATATCAGAACCTGTGCCAAATAGGTCAAGTTGGGGAAAGCAAGGACCCCGAGTGGTCCCGGTCAGCACTAGTAGATGCTGCAAAGCAGGTCAGTAATTCCGTTTCTATGGCTTACCTTTGCTCCTTCTCTTGATCCGACAAGTTGGGTGATACGTCGTTACCGTTAGAAGCGCCCGATATGTTGGATAACAAGTTCCTGAAAACCCTTCATCATGTCCTACTGGAAGTGAGTGAGCCTTTTCAGCCCTTACGTGCATGACTCGACGGAAAAAATATTCATATTGAAGAAGGCGCCATGACATGTCCAAATTGCAGCCATAGGTATCCGATCTCGAACGGCATAGAGACGCTCAAGACTCCAATGCTTCAGTTCGAGCTGAACAGATATTGCAACTGACTCGTCCTTATTCAGTTTGGAATCGGGCAATGCCTCGAAACCAAAGTTGACTCCCTTCTCTGGGTGCGCCGTGCGACAACACAAAGGTCCACAACCCCCGTCTCAGATTATTTCCTGGATGACGGCTTCATTTACTCCCAACATATGTCAAACATCTGTTCAATATATCTTCGTACTGTCCCGAAAACGACTATCTCAGAGTCTTGGAGCCGTCTTTTTAAAAAATTGATATTCCCGCACACGGCAGCGCGAGCAAACCAGTAAACCACTGCACACCATCCAAGCGGATGCAAGACTGGGACACATTGACGTTCAGAGAGCTTCACGGCCTTTTGGAAGCGACTCGGGTGCTACAGGGACTAAGATCTGTCCTCGATCAGAGTGACTTTAATCGGTTCTAGATCTGTGGCCCGCGCACACTCTTCGTCTTCCCTGTCGTGGTCGCACTCCAGCGTTTCTACATGTTGGGTGCGCTACATGCCACGTCAATGGTATACAACTCGTGGAAAGGAGTGAAATGCCCATACTGCGAGAAGGTAACTGTTCATCATATCCACCACTGCCTACGTAGCTTTGCCTGGCGTACAACATCAAATGCAGAAAAATTATTTGCCTTTTAGATTGTTTTAACAACATTAAGACAAAGCTAGTAGAGTTTTGGCAGGTGTTCCCCTCTCCTCCTCCTCGTCGATTTGCTCTGCCAAAACCTTTATGTTCGGCTCAATCACGTTCTCAAGGGGACCCGTGATCAAGTTCCAAATTGCATTAAAGTCTACTTCCGTTATCCCATACTTGTATGTGAGGATGTTACGCACACCATACAACTCATCTGCCACCTTCCAAAACTCCGGATATGCGGCACGTAGTCGTATGGGATCAATTAAAGGAAAATGGAGGTTCTGAGCGACGGACTCCAATTCCTTGAGGATTACCGTGCGGTGAATTGAGTCTGTGGTGACATTCACAAATGACTGTAAATGTGAGCACTTATTAGGATTATCAGAGATGGACGGACCTGTTGTGTAAAACTGCCTTCCTTGAGGTATTTTCGAATTAAACTGATGCTGGTATGGGCAGTTGCAAGGCGAGTGAGGCGACTGGTGCTCATGGTGTATACCTAGTAACGGTGGATATGAGAGTACTGGGAACACCCGGGTGCGAGATGATGGAAACCGGAGCGACCACCCTCACATGTGACGTCAAACTCGATTATGACGATACTATTACAGTCATTGGTTGAGTGGGCCAATGCAGAGCGAGTTAGGAGGAGTGTGCGTGACTCATTAGGCAATCTCGGTCACAGATTTTCTGTCACACATGGCGATCATTCGTCGAAAAGGATGCCAAGCTGATGTCTTTATATAAAGGGGTGCGATAGACTTCAAGGTAACAAGCAAGGTACAGATCTCCTGCACTCATGACTCAGCCTCACACTTCTCCTCCATCTTCAAGTCCACCTCCAGCACATTCGCTCTCCTCCCCCCTCGACCCTGCCATCCCTATCAGCGCGATACCAACCACACAACTAAGCCTCGACCGTCTCAGTACGCTATGTCGCCCCGTCTTTGAAGAGGAGCGATCTCGCAACCCGGTGATTGCATGGGCGGGCATATTTGGTTCCGTACAGCGAGGCACCCAGCGCCCCGACAGCGATGTCGATTTCCTTGTCGGCTATGCTGCAGACGCTGAGTTCTGCGCAGATGTCTGCGGCAGCTACACACAGCTCCAGAGAAGGCTTCCGGAGATCCTCGGCAGGGAGGTCGATCTGGTGGTGTTCAAACAGGACAGTGATAACTTTGGGTACGTCCATTTGGAGGCCCTATTGACTGCAGAGACAATATGGGGTGACCCGTCGTGGGTGCACTCGAGTAGGGAAGCCGCAGAGCGTCTGCTTAGGGAAGGATACGAGACATCGAAGAAGGCTCTGCAGGTTGCGTCTCGTCTTTATGAAAGACTTCCCTCGTCCCGGGTGAGTATCGATCCTGTTCTCTTCTTCGACTCATCACAATCTCATACTACAGGCCGAATTCGTATCTCCAAGGGACAAAGCCCTGCAATTTTCGATCCTCGAAGATGCACTGTTCGTCATAACCACTGTAAAAATCCCCAAGCATCCTTTCTATGGTGTGCTGCAGCACTCGATGCGGTTTTTTTTAGCCAAAGAAGAGGCAATCCGTGCAGCTTTAGAAGGCGAGGTAGAGAGTAGCGGGGACCTCGAGGACATATGGAATGTTCTTTCTGACAAGATGAATGTGTTTGCGCTAAAGGGGATGGTGCAGGCAGCGGAGCTGACGTATAGCCGTGGTGGACTTCGCCGTGAATGCGCTCTATCATGACTTCAATATCCCTTTTCCGCATTTAAAGCAATCGATAGCTCGTTGCTCAAGTTGTTGACTGATCTAGAACTGACGGGATGGTGGTGTCAGAGAGGGCAGAATGGGTGTGGTGAATCGCCAGAGGTACTGGCGCACTGATGATGCGCGCTAGAACCAATCAATCCAACCAGTCGGTCTCGTATTCGTGAAATCTCAGAAATAATCGTTATTGCTCCTTCCAGCGGCGTTCTGCCGTTGGACGGACGTTTTTGCCTTCCACTTGGGCAATAACTCTGTCAACGATGAATGTACTGTCCCATGATCGTGTCAACGCTACAACCATGGGGCTGATAAATGTTCGTGATAGATGGAATCGAGCTTGGGGACTTGTAGTACAAGGTCCGTTTTGTAGCTCTTTCACAGAAACATGCATGAGCGTCACGTTGTCTTTGTGGAGCTTGGATCCCTCGACGGAGCTGCGGCCTATGAATAAAGTAAGAAAAGCCTTCAAGAAATCTTGGTCTCGTTAATGCGAATGGCGACATCGTCCCACACGGCTTCAATTACCTTGCTTGCAAGGTTACTCCCCATAATTCACCTCCTGACAGCCTGTCGTTTCTGGTACATACCTCCAAATATTTGGCCCGACACACATTTGCCTTGACCGCGTGTGGATACATCAAACACGCGTGCGTCGAGTGAAATGTGAAGGCGGCAGCGATAATTGTCTGGCGAACGTGTTGCACGCCGCAGCGGGAAGTCGAAGGATGCCGTTTTTGGTGACAGATTGAAACTTGGATGATTAGACGATGAAGAGCTGAAACGAGGTAGATTGACGTACTGGATCTGCGTGTATACTGCCTCATGATAGTCACTCAGATGGCAATCACTGGTCGTATGTGGATCATTGCGATTTCAAACTCAGCCGGCCATCACACTTTGGGCGTCCACTTCTGAGTACTTGAACTCGGAACAGCGAGAAGCAGTTAGGCTTTACAAGGATGTGTTGCTGTTCTCGTCAAGTACATATTTCTGTTCTAGCAAATCTGAAACCACTGCCCCAAGTCTTGCCACAAACAACTTTTAGCCACCAGAGGGATTTTCATATCCTAGTGCCTTAAGTGCAGCAATGATCCCATTTTCAATTGTAGGAACATCATTGTAAATGCTGTCTGCAACTTCACTCCACTTGATTTTTGCTGGAGTCCCATAGCCATTAAGCAGCCAGTTGCGACGTGTAGTATGATCCATCAGATTGTGATGGATGTCTGGATAGGCCATGGCAATTGGATCGGTTGTCTTAATCGCACTAAGGTTTTGCACAAGAAATGTAAATACCAGCCCGATCGCTGCACGGATGGTGTCAAGCTTTATGTCCTGGATGGCTCCGCTAGTGGAGAAGACCTAGCAATCACCAGTAGATGAAATGAGTACTAGTCCATCAAATATATTGCTGCATATGCCAAACATACATTTTTCGTTAAAGCCCCATCGGTTGCAGCCAGCTTGACCTTGATCTCATGAATGTTCTGCAATGCATCGTAGAGGGGGATTGCCTGAGGGATTGCCATTGAACTCAGATAGTGAGGAATAAAAAACCAATAGCAAGTTACTTTCGCTGTTTCACGTTCCACAGGGCATCACATGCACACTGGCCGGCAGACCTCGCCGTCACGCGTCACGCGGTATCCCTGTGGAGCATGCAGTGTGACGTGACTGCTCCGAGTCAAGTCCCTAACCACAGGTTTTTTCAACCGTGTCCTTCTCGGCTTCCGTACCACCAGATTTCCGTATGCAGCAGAATCCAGATGGAAAAATTAAATAGAATGTGTCAGGGAAACTTACGGGTGCAAGAATACACAGCAGAGCTAAAACTGCTATACCGAACTATCGAGACCATCTCGGAACGTGAAATGGTAAGGCACTATTTGGAATACAGGTAGCCAAAGAGTAGACGGTTTAGGCTAAATTCCATGTTTCCATTTCTTTTACAACATTCTGCATACTTGGCCGGTTCTTTGGGTCCTTCGCACAACATCGTTCAATCAGTTGCCTCGCATCTTGAACTAGTAGATGGTTGGGAGTGTTATTGCGATAACAAACCTACAATGATTAACACAACTCGAAAATCAAAAAGACAGAGTGCGACGGTACCTCGTAAAAAAGATCCGCAAAAGCGAATACGTTAGATTCGGACGTAAAGTTGGCCATAGAACTGCCCGAATCAAAAATCAAATTCTCCCTAACCTGCCATGCAAAAGCACCAACAAACATGATCTTTGCATGGAGATTCGAGTCCAAAGCGAAGAAAGCCTGGTAAAGAGACAGTTACACTATAGTGATCGAAAATGCGATAAAACCCCTACTGATTGAATCATAGAGGAGATCAGTGCAGTGTCGACGTCCATGGAATGAAGGTATCGGATAGTCCTCGCTACCTCGAGCATCTACAAGAAATGTAAATGAACAAAAAATTTCAGGTGGTCGTTACAACTTACTACTCGGATTCTCGTGACAAAGTTTGGCCTTGCTCTTTCCAGCCATTTATCGACAGACTGATTTTGCTCATTTACGCTGCCATGGACAAAGTTGAGCTTATCCCCTTGATATATAAACCATGTCGGGACAGTGTGATTATGGTCCAGAAATCTGTTAATGACCGCGCTCGAGCATGCATACTATCTTGCACATGAATCATGTCAAATGATGCAGAAGGTATGCATAAACTCACCTCTAGATAACCTGAGTTATATTCCCGAAACCAAACACATTGGGGAGTAGTTCCATTCCAAAAGAGGGACTGCGGAAGGACTGGTACCCTTGCAAAAATTTCCGACACTAGGAGGCATGCCTTGCGCGCTGCATGACCACGCTGGCTGCAGTGGCTGAGGAAGGATTCATTATTGGTAAGCTAGGTCAAGTATGAGCTTCCGCATAAGAATTGCGCTTCACGGCGTACCGAATCAATGATGTCAATCAGTTTTTGAGCATCTGTGACAGACCGAACTCTTGCCGCAGTCTCAGCAGCATCAAACGCAAGCAAGGAGGACATGCGCTCGATTATTACCGTATCAACTGCCCACTAAGTGGTTGTTAGACAATTTCGCTTTACGATACCTTTATCACATACCACTGAGTTTGTGTTCTGAAGGCAAGAGAGCAACCCAGAAAGACACCTATCCAGGTCATTTTCAGGTATGTTTTGCATTGGTTCTGTCACCAGGGCAGGGCTCCAGTTTGTAACAGTTTCGTTGTTGTTTGATCCCGGCGATGGAGTCGCAGCAATGTCATGGGAGCTTCTCTGCAAGATCACTAAATGCAGCTGAAGATCGCGCATAATTTGAGTGACGCAGCACGGCTGGGGCTTTGAAGTCTTGAGAAGTTCATCCTGAAGAACCAGCAAAGGCTTTAAAGCCTTTTTCCAATCTTCGACAGGCAGTACAATCTTCGGCGGATATCCTTCGACGATGCCTCTGAATTCGGGACTGGAACGACATGTCTCATGGCTGGAATGCCGTGCTTAACATTAGCATCGTTCGAGCGACAATGTGGCAGACTTACCAATTAGACTCTTTAACCGCCATAGAGACATGTCGAACAACTGAATTTACAATCAGCTCCAGATACCGCCTTTGGCCATCTTGTTCGCTGACATGGTATTGGCCGGAGCGAGAAGAATCTTGCAAAAAATCGAGAAAGGATTTGTGATAGACATCAATGAAAGGTTTGAATTTGAGCAAGGCGCGCATTCTCCGCAGCTTGATGTGCAGCTCTTTTTCAGAAACGTTCATGAGCATTGCATCGTCTTCATGGAGATTGGACCAACCGACGGAGCTGCGGCCCACGAATAAAGCAAGAAAGGTCTTCAAGAAGTCTTGGTCTCGTGGCTTTCTCAGGACTTCCAAATATAGTTCATCTAATAGTGCAAATGGTGACACCGTCCCGCGCGGCTTCAATTTCCGAACGATATTAAGCTGAGATTCAGCACTATAATCCTCGTCGCCGATGAATCTGATGAGAGTGGATGCTAATACAAAATTCCCCGACGATTTGAACACGATCTCTTGGATTATCTTTTGACTCGGCCATGCTGGGTCAAGTTCCTGCTTGGACGCGATTAGAGAGAACTTGTCCACAAGGTACTTCTCAATATCGCGATTTGAGTCATCGAGCGTAGCGAGGTCGATGCGAAGAGTGGATTTCTGGAACTGATTGACAGTCTCCTCTATCAGGGCCTCTGGCCTGCTCGAGACAAGGAAACGTCAATTGCAGTCCTTGACCGCGCTCCCGATAACGGTGAGGATCCTCCGCTGAAGGTGTTCATCCGAACACTCGTCGATGCCATCAATGATAACAACCGGAGCTGGATGCGGCATCTGAGAGGTAACATTATTCATGGGCTGGAATGCGTGAGCCACAAGTTGTTCAAATTGGGATTCGACATCTGTCATTGGAAGATGAGGAGTTTTGTCGAGGGCATGAACGATGAAATCCTTGGTAGCCGGGATGGAGAAGGCGAGTTGCCAAGCAATTGTTGGAAACAGACGATTTCCGTCATTACGCCCGGGGTCAGATCGAAAGAAGAAGAACGTGGCTGTCACTTCTCCTTGATCATATTCATGGGCAATCGTCTGTGCTATCGCCGACTTTCCGGCTCCAGCAGGACCATGAAGCCAGAAGATACGGTCAGTTGCGTTTGGATTGTCAATCCAATGTCGTAACTGCTCCAAAACGTTTTCTCGTGTTCCAGGATGGCAACGACGTTCAGGGTCTTGGAGAGCGGAATTGTGAAAGGCAGCGAATGAGACAAATTCTTTCAAGTTTTCCAAGCCTTGAGGTTTGGTCAGATCAAACAACCAATGAAACACAGTGAATAGCACACCATGAGTTCCGCCGTAAAAGTTGACACTATGATCTACGCCGATGTTTCTAAATTGCGGGTTTCCCCAGATATTTATACCCTGAGCGTCTTGAAATTGTGTGGCCACAGGATATATCGCAGGTTCGGCAATATTGGTGAATTGGTTACGACCTCTAGCTTGCATGCTTGCCGCTTCGTCAAAGTTTCCTTCCAGACCATGAACATGTACGCCACCACCGAACGGACCACCTCGCCCACCTCCACCAGTTGAGCGCATATGACTACCACTCCGACCCCTACCTGCCAAAATTGACCCTCCTCTTGCGCCACCGCTCATCCCTCCGCGGTTTCCAAGTGCACCTTCTTCATTGGCACTAAGTTGCGGGTTATTTGGACCTCCTGATCCATCTCCACGACCTGATCCTTGATTTTGACTGGGATATACCCTGGTATTTTGAGCTAGGGGCAGTGGATGCAGTAGTTTAGGTCGCGGAGGCGCATGACGTTGGACCTGTCTATTCAAGTTCGGGCCGTCCAATAGTGGATGCCTCGCAGGCATAAGATGCTGCGGCGTTGGGTGGTGCAAATGTCTCTGCTGCTGCTGAGGTTGTAGATGGGGATAGGGCAGTTGTGGCTCAGCGGCCTGAGGAGATGCCACGGCGTGGGGAACGTACTGCTGATGGTAACCTGCCGTAGACTGATATGGATTGTAACCTGGTTGAACAGCCGGGTGACGCGGATGTGGAGGTGGCTGAGCCACAGGCGGTAGTGGATACCGATATTGAAGTTGTGGTCTCTGCAATTGGGGACCATAGTCGTAATTCGTGTGAAGCAGCACGCTCTGTTCAGGTGGTGGTGGACCCGTCCATTGCAGATTATCAGCAGGAGCCAGAGGCGCCTGGACATGAGACTGCTGTGGGTGTTGAGCAACATCCCAAAGTGGCTGAGGCGGTTGAGGCGGTGGTTGTCTTGGTAGCAAAAGCGGCTGTCGAGAGCGCTGAGGGGTGTGAGTTGGTTGAGAAATAAACGGATTGTTGTTCATTCTGTAAGTGTTACTAGGGGACCCAGCCAAGAGTTGGTGAGGCCGCAGTTGATTGAATCAGGAATCTCCTGTGGCACGCGGTCCATGTCGACTGAAGTATACGGACCGTGATGGACCTCAAGCGCCCCCATGACGCGGCGGGAAGACTGACTTGAGTTCCCACGGCGGCTTCACGCGACATTGAGAACCAATAAGGCAGCCGTAAACTGGACTGCATTGTCAAGTCTGTATCTTACCATTGTTATTTTCCGCCGATGCCGCCATTGCCAGACTTTGGCGGGAACCTGACGTTTATCGACATAGATTGCCATCGCTCTCTCTGCGATTCCCCACCAGACTGGAGTTCCTATAGCTCCCACTACACATCCGTTGTCCTTAAGTTTCCCCATCCCGTAAGAGATTATACTGTTAGTGCTCGTAATACTCAACTGTACAGGGCAGGCCTCTAGCGTGGCCAGTCGTTGACACATGCCCACGAATATCCATCATGCACACAACATCTTTCCATTAGCAAAAATTGGCAGCGTTGGACTCGGAGGCTTTGAACGCCGGTGCGTACCGTATCTTCAACACACAACTTTTGGCAATTGAAATTACTCTGCATGTAGGTAACCTCACAAAGGCGCAAAAGGATTCGACGTTCTGGGGTGCTTTAAATTTTTCCGATGTGGCAGCATTGGCTAGATGAGCAGACAAGCTTCATTGGCCGTACAACTCAGGTAACAACTGCGCATACATGGCTAGGATCAGAAACTCATCCCATGAAATGCGAAGAACGAGGGACGGCTTGCATATACAGTACCAGACGAGAACCTTACGGCGTCATCGTAAGTGAACAACTTCCTGCTTTGCATTTCGCGTTTTAACATCTTCCCAAAGGGCAAATCATACCGTGGAAGTTCCCAATTGAATGCATCTTACAAAGCCTTTTATCAAGAACTCGGTCTGAATGCCATTCTGCAAGGAGTTGGTACACTCCTGCCGCTGTTTCAAACCTTCAACACATGAAGGAGTCGTTGGAGACGTTGAAAGGTATGGTACTATCTATGATGTCGCGTACTTCATGCTGCCAAATAACCTCATTCGCGCTCATGTAGATGTTACCTGGTCCACGCAATGTAATGCAATTCTGCTATGGCTTAAGAGTTCACGAAGTTGCAAGGGCAGCTCAATGGCCAATCAAGGCACTTAGCACAATCTGTTTCATTCCTTTCAGGCGACAGCTCAATATTGAATGACAACTATCCGAACATGTAGCAACAAAGCAGACAGTTTATGAGAAATTCCATGTCTCCATTTCTTTTACAACATCCTCCATAGTTGGCCGACTCTTCAGGTCCTTCGCGTGACATCGTCCAATGAGTCGCCTTGCATTGACATGGTTGGGGAGAAAGTATTGTTTTATGACACTGTTGCCATCCTCAAAACACACCTATCGATGATCAACACAAATAGAAAATAGAAAGACAGAATGTGACCGTACCAAGCGAAAGAGTTTTCCAAAAGCGAATATGTTAGATTCATACGTGCATTCGCCCAAAAGTCCACTATCCTCATAGCCATAAATCGAAGCCTCCCTATGCCACCATGCAAATAACCCGAAAAACAGGATCTTTGTACGGAGATTCGAGTCTAAAAATAAGTGGCCCTGGTAAAGAAATGGTTACGGTATACTTGTCGAAACTGTGATACCTCCCTACCGATCGAATAAAGTGGGAGTACAGTACGATGTCCATGGAATGAATGTAACGGATAGTCCTTGCTACCTCGAGCATCTGCAAGACGGAAATGCTTGAGCAAGATTTTTCGCTGTCAATGTGTCATAGATAACTTACTACTCGGATTCTTGTAACCAATTTTGGCGTTGATTCTCGTAGCCATTCATCGACGGACTCGTATTGCCCAGTTGCGTTGCCTCTGACAAACCTGAGCTGATCATTTTTTTCATCGTATTTCCCTAATAGCGGGACAATGTAATTATGGTCCAGAATTCTGCTTATGAACATGCTCTGGCACGCCAACTATCTTGCGCATGAACAAGGTCAAACGCTGCAGTGGATGCATAAACTCACCTCTAGAGTATATGCTCCGGGTAGCTGAGGCTGATCACTATAGTGAGTAGGCCTGTTCAAAGAGAAGGACGTCGGAAGGAGTGGTACCCTCGCAAGAATCTCTGATGCCAGGTAAGAAGCCTTACGTCCGGCACCTGGACCGCACTGGCTGAGGAAGGACCGGTTGTTAGTCAGCTAGGTCAACGATGAGCTACCACATTGAAAATCAGCTTCATGCAGTGCCTTACCAAACCAATAAAGTCAATCAATTTTTGAGCATCTGAGACAGACCGAACTCTTGCTGCGATCTCAGAACAACCAAACTCAAGTAAAGAGGACATCTGGTCAATTATTGCGGCGTCAACCGTCAACTAAGTGGTTGTTAAATGATTTAGTTTGTAACGCCCTTTATCACATACCGCTGGGTTCGTTTTCTGGAGACAAGATAGCAACACAGAAAGACAGCTATCCAGGTCCTTGTCAGCTATGTTTTGCCTGTCTTTTGTCACTACCGCAGGGCTCCACTCTGTAACAGCTTCGTGTATGTTTGACTCCGGCACTGGAGCAGTAGTGATATGGTCAGAAATTCTCTGCAAAATTGCCAGGTGCAGCTGAAGATCACGCATAACCTGAACGACACGACACGGCTGGGGCCTCAAAGTGTCGAGAAGTTGATCCTGAAGATGCAACAAAGGCTTTAATGCGTCTTGCCAATCTTCGACAGGCAGCACAATCGCCGGCGGATAAGGTTCTACGATGTATTTGAATTGGGGACTAGAACGGCATGTCCCATGGCTGGAATCCCGTGCTTAATATTAGCATCACTACTATAGTCTATTACAATGCGACAGACTTACCAATTAGGTTGTTCAGTTGCCATAGAGACATGTCGGACAACTGAGTCTACAATTAGCTCCAAGTATCGCTTCTGTCCACCTTGTTTGCTAACATGGTATGGGCCAGAGCGAGACAAATCTTGCAAAAAATCAAGAAAGGATTTGTGATAGACATCAATGAAAGGTTCGAATTTGAGCAAGGCGCGCATTCTCCGTAGCTTGATATGTAGCTCTTGTTCAGAAACGTTCATGAGCATTGCATCATCTTCAGAGTCGGACTTCTCAACGGAGCTGCGGCCGACCAATAAAGCAAGGAAAGTCTTCAAGAAATCCTGGTCTCGTTGCTGTTTCAGGACTTCCATATATAGTTCATCTAAGAATGCAAATGGCGACACCGTCCCACGCGGCTTCAAGTTCCGAACGATATCGAGCTGCGATACAGCACTATAATCCTCGTCGCTGATATATCTCATCACAGTGGATGCAAATATAAAGTACCCCGACGATTTGAAGACAAACTCGTCGATTATCTCTTGACCAGGCCATGTTGGGCTGAGACCCTGCTTGGACCCGATGGCAGAGAATTTGTCCACAAGGTACTTCTCTACATCCCGATTTGAGTCGTCGAGTGTAGCCAGGTCGATGCGAAGAGTGATATCCTGGAACTGATTGAGAGTATCTTCTATCAGGGCTTCTGGCCGGCTAGAAATAAGGAAACGCAACGGAACACGGCAGTTTTTGACTGCGTTCCCGATAACAACGAGGATCCTTCGCTGAAGCTGCTCATTCGAACACTCGTCAACACCATCAATGATGACAACGGGGGCCGGATGCCGCATATGAGAGGTAATATTATTCGTGAGCTGGAACACCCGAGCCACAAGCTGCTCAAATTGGGTTTCGACGTCTGTCATTGGAAGGTGGGGAGTTTCGCCGAGAGCATGGACTATGAAATCCTTGGTAGCATGGATGGAGAAGGCAAGTTGCCAAGCTATCGTTGGAAATAGACGGTTTCCGTCATTCCGAGCAGCGTCAGATCGAAAGAAAAAGAACGTGGCTGCCACTTCCTCCTGATTATATGCATGGGCAATGGTCTCGACTTTCCAGCTCCAGCGGGACCAAAAAGCCAAAAAATACGGTCAGTTGCATTGGGGTTGTCAGTCCATTGTCGCAACCGCATCAAAACGTTTTCTCTGGTTCCAGGATGGCAACGACGGTCAGGGTCTTGTGCGGAGGAGTTGTGAAGAGCAGGGAACGAGACAAATTCTTTCAAGTTTTCTAAACCTTGAAGTTCGGTCAGTTAAAACAAATCAATGAAGCACAGGGAATGACAGACCGTGAGATCCACCATAATGGTTGACAGTAGTCACATTTTGAACTCCTGTATTCGTACCAATGGTCGCCACGTTGCCGCTAAGAGTAAAACCGTGGGCGCCTTCAAATTGTGTGGTCACAGGAACTGTCGCAGACTGGGCAATACTCGGGAATGAGTTGCGACCTTTAGCTTGCATGCTCGCGGGATTAAATGAATCATGATGAATTGTCCCAGGCGCCCGGGGGATGGAGTCATCGGCAATGTCAACGGACGCTGATATGCGCGTCGGTTAGGCCGTTATAAGTATATAACAAGGTCATTGATGCTTACCATGTTGTTCTTGTCCATCTGGGACTGTTTGCTGATTACCGAGTACTGTGATGCCGACGTGAGGAATTTGAGGTGTGGTATCATGATGGCGGCAGCTACGGAAAAGACAAGACACAAATATCTTGAACCGCTTGTATGTGTTTTGAGGTTGCACGAGATGCTGAGACCCCGCACGAGATCGTCCTGGATTCGAGTGTGAGTCGGAGTTGCGAGGGATGCAGAAAAATATGACAAGGCTGTGAAGGCTGTCGCACCAACGAGATACTAATCGAAATTAGCGTGGGGCAAAATTCTATGTCGATGATGGACTATGTCGTCTTATCAACACACAAGGTCAATATAGGAACTCGATGGTCTAATCTCTCCAAGCTTGTCGTTGCAAGGGCAGCCTGTGCAGTGCTGTGACCCGCGTGGATTCAAACAGCAAGAAGCACTTATGCATATGTTAGGGCTTATTCAGTTTGGACAGAAATTGTATGGAGAGCGATTTGAAGAGAACAGTGCTGAAATCACGGCACAAGTCCACCACGGCTAAACGTAAGCTCCGCTCCCTTCACCATCCCCTTTAACGCGTACAAATTCATCTTGGAAAGAACTTTCCATATGTCCCCGCTACTCTCTACCTCGCCTGTACGGAACCAAATATGCCCGCCCATGCGATCACCGGGTTGCGAGATCGCTCTTCTTCAAAGACGCGGCGACATAGCGTGCTGAGACGGTCGAGGCTTAGTTCTGTGGTTAGTACTGCGCTGATAGGGATGGCAGGGTCGAGGGGTCAAAGGAGGGAGAATGTGGACTCGGAGATGGAGGAGAAGTGTGAGGCTGAGTCATTACCTTTCTCAAAGTCGTCATGCGTTCATCTTGTCGCTCTCCCATACTCTTCGTAGTCATTATTATCACCAAGCCTGATTCGCATACATCACCTAAATTCCACTGTTCTACTTGCCCAATCCTCTTTCAGCCTACATTCAACTAGTTCATGCAAAGTCTGGGCCTTGGTGACTGCCGCGTTC
>KN818256.1:47772-129229 GCA_000827485.1 Amanita muscaria Koide BX008 | reverse complement strand
GTCAATCCTGCCTTTTCTCTATCTTCCACGTTGAATGGACCCTTTACTTGTGCCCTGTTCACCTCTTCCCTGAAAGTCTTCACGGAATCCAGTCCTCCATCCCTGGCGCAGCACCATGTAAACCATATGTGTCCAGTAGTCACATGCGTCACCTCGTCGGCATGGACAATCCTACACTCTCTTTGTCCACTGCCCGCCTGAAGCGCTCGATTGTGCTAGGATTGACATCCAACCCTCGCGCTTCATGTACAACTGTAGCAATGGCAGATTCCCATAGTGATGGATGAACGGGCATACTGCCATATGGCGTAGACGAGGATAACTCTGCCAAACGCGAAGTTAACAATGTGCTATTAGTACAAACTTCTCGTTGTCCTTTAAATGTGCTGATCAAATCCGCGCTGTCCTCGATCAGGATCCACCAGATATCACCACAGGAGCGACACCGGTTTGGAGGACAACCTCCAGCCCACCTCCGCTGCTATGTGGACCTTTGTGGATGTGCCGTGGGCGGATGAAACTACATCCGCCATATCCTAGCATCGAAGAGAGATTTGAGGAAGGAGGTCAAGTTGACGATAGTATGTACAGCGGGATGATCCCCATCTTAGGCTTTACAAGGACGTGTTGCTGTTCTCGTCAAGTACATATTTCTGTGCAAATCTGAAACATCAGATCCACTGCCCCAAGTCTTGCCACAAACAACTTCTAGTCAGAGGGATATCCTTGTGCCTCAAGCGCAGCAATGATTCCATTCTTGATTGTAGGAATATCATTGTAAACGCTGTCCGCAACTTGATTGGTGCCGTAGTCTCGTACTCACGAATGAGCCAGTTGCGACGTGCAATATGGTTCTTCAAGTTGTAGTGGATGTCTGGATAAGCCTTGGCAATCGGATCAGATGTCTTAATCGTGGTAAGGTTGTGGACAAGAGATGCGAATTCCAGTCCAATCGCGCCACGGGTGTTGTCGAGATTCCTGTCCAGGATAGCTCCACTAGTGGAGAAGAGCTAGTAATTATCAATAAACAAAATGAGTACTAGATGTATGTTGCAAATATACAGTGATTGTCAAGGCGCCATCAGTAGCAGCCAGCTTGGCCATGATAGCACGGATGTTCTGCAACGCATTGAACAGAGGGATTTCCATTGCAGCTCTAGAACCTCCAGAGAGTTTAGTATGGCTCATAGAGGAAGAAAAAACCAATAGCCTTACTTCCACTGTTTCACGTTCAACTAGTCCGATTGGACGGTGGTCACGTGCCCGTAACCTGTTCACACGCTTAAACCAATCGATCAAGCTTTGGGCCTTTGGCCTGATGCCTCACAATTTCGATGAGTTCCAATGCTGCACTCAGTATTCTTGAAGGAACATCACTCCTCACGCTCTTATCAAAATCCTCCACACCGTCCTGATAATCCACATTCCAAGCTGTAAAAATATCTCTCAATTGATACAGCCTGCTGCTCTCCTCATTCGCAAGACTCAGCCTCACGGACGGCCCAAAAGCTTCCCACTGGAACTCTTCCGCAAGCGCACGAAAAATGACTGTAGATTTAACCACCACCTTTTGATATTAATACGTTGACAGCAGAAAGACTCATTTCTGACCGGTCGGCGAACAGGCTGATCCACAACGCAGCATCACTGTCTTTGCATTGAAACAGTACGAGTACAAACTCTTGAAAGAGCAAGTCGAAGGCAGTAACGCTGCACGTGGAAGTTGGGTTTTACCACTATTCCGCTGGCAAAGGAGTAATGCTATGGTTAGATCAAAACGCAAGTGGAGAACAAGGAATCAACGTTCTTAGGTTTGCCATTCAAAATGCAGAAAGAGAAAGAGAAGGCTGCAAACGAGGAGTGCAAGAAGCTCGAGCGTGATATTGCGAGCTCAAGAACAATAAGGAAGGCATTGTATCATGGACAACTCCGCTCGCTTGAGTTGGTTCCTTCAGGCGAGCATCTCGCAACAACAGAAGGGGCGCTTCAGAAGCCTGCAGTCCTTATCCGGCACGCATTCGATCCTTATCGGATATGGAAGATTCTGACAATTCGTCTGTATCTTCATTTCATCTCGTACGCGAATTCATAACAACTTGAAAGTGATATTGAAGCAGCTAAAGCCAACGTAGCGGACACGAAAACTGGCATCGACAGAGTGAGATGAGGACTCGCCAAATTACAAGTGACAATGGAGGAGGTTAATACCTTGAAGAAGATTCCTCAAATCGTCGGCTGCGTTGTTGCCAGGCAGCGCATGCTAATGCCGACGCTAAGCTCGCGGAAGAGCTGGCTACCTTGTCCCGGTTCGAAAACGAACATAAATCGTAAGAGAAAGTGATCAAGAAAAGGTCATGAGCGTAATCGAAACGTGAGCAATTAATCTCAATACCTCCTATCCTAGGTGTTTCTTTCGCTTTGTAATATGAGCTAGCTACCGCCAAATAATATCTGAAACATCCCCATCATCCCCGTGAATGATGGCACCCTCTCATACATCAGAGATTTACCGCAACATTGGTGGCATCCAAGACCTCCTCGAAAGATTCGGAAATAAAGTAGTCATTATATCAGCCAATGAGCTTGATTACTATAATGAGGAAATACAAGGTACGCTAAAGTCATTATCTTTGACGTTTTGTGACATTTCCCCAAGGCCTCAGCACACGGCAATCCGATTTCGTCTTGGAGGTGAACCGACACTCGAAATTTCTTGTACAATCTCTTAAACAATCCGTCAGATTCTTCGCTGCTACAAAAGCGCTGCTCAGTTTCTCAAGTGGCAAGAGGACAAGATTACAGACAAAGAGCGCATTATTACAACGGAAGAACAAGGGTTCAACGTCACTCTTAAAGCGCTAGAGGACGTCATTGAAGTGAAAGAACAAGAGTTCAATGCCGTTCTTGAAGCGAAAGAAGAATGGTTCAACATCGAACTTGAAGAGAAAGAAGAATGGTTCAACATCGTACTTGAAGGGGAAGAAAGGAGGTTCAACATCGTACTTGAAGAGAAAGAAGAATGGTTCAACATCGTACTTGAAGGGGAAGAAAGGAGGTTCAATCTCGTACTTGCAAATATGCAGAGCATGATAACAATGTTGCAAAATGAAGTTGCAAAATTATAAAATGGTAGAACAGATCTTATGAACGGTTCCGTGCAGTCTTGCTATACTCGATCGCGTCCTTCCTGCCTCTATCTACATTAACAGCCGCCAAGATCGGCACCGCAGCCCAAACCATGAATATTAGGAAAAAGAAGGAATATCTGATGTTACCGGTAAGGTCAGATATCAAACCCACAATCAGAGGCCCAATGAATGAACTAGACTGTCGACGAGGGTGTCAGAAAGGTTTCACTCGTGACACGAGCTCGTACCTTGTCTGTAATAGAGAACAATGCATACCACCGAGCTTCTTCGCCAGGGGGTAGAAGCTCAGCATAGAATGCTCTCGCGTATCCTTGGAAAGCACCGTAAACCGAACCTATTAGAGTGTTACCACAGAGCGAATAGACACAGAGCAAAAGAACTGACCAAAATACACAGCCAAGCCAAACATCTCTCCTGGTGTTGTTAGCCCACCAAAGTGAGCACCAGTGCCTTGTATGAGGAATCCTAAGCATCCATATGCGGGCACGGCAGACGCCATCAAAACAAGGGTGACTAGAACTCGGAGATTTGACCATCCGAATCGTTTTTGTACATGTGGCCAAAGCAGGGATCCTAGGATACCTGATAGAGGAGTGAAGATACCAACGAGGATAAGGGAAGAAGGAGGCATATGAAGGACGGTCTTTCCGAACAAAACTGCGGTGGCGGTTATCGTTGTGAAGCCTGTAGGGGACAGTTTAGCGTTTATTGGTGAATACTAGTGGTCCAGTGAGACTTACCATCGGAGAGTAAAAACCATGCAGCGAGGTAGATAAAAGTGTTCTGAAGCTTTCTAACTTCCCTCCAGAGCAACATGTTACCGAGTTTCTTCCAAGCCTTAGCTACTTCTCGTAGTAGACTCCATTCTTCCGCCCTACTGGTATCTCCCCAAGCGTTGTCTGCATTTTCCACAGCGCTAGTGTCCTCCTTCGAAGGCCAGATTCTTCCGGGCAACCACACCGCAGCGGGTACAGTAAAGAACATCCACCAAATACCACTGAGGCCGATAGCTAGCCTGAGTGAAAAGGTTGATCCGTGTAGAATAGTAACGGGTATAAGCGCAACCATAAGCAAGATGATTCCAGCTCCATAGCCGAGTGCGATACCCTGAGAAGAGATCCGAGAAGTCGCGCGAGAAAGAGTGGCATCGTACTCTGACTTTGTGACAGAATCGACAGAGAATATAGCGGAACCTTGGGTATACGCGTCGATAATCGGTACCGTAGATGGCGATTGCGGAGTAATAAGAGGAGCGTTTAGGTTATCGGGGTCATTTACGTAGTGTTCTGCATCGTCATCTATACTGTGTGGTTCCACATCGATGGAGTAGGCTTCACCTTGGTGATTACGAAGAACTTGAGCAACATCAGGAGAATCACGAGCCAAGGAAGGTAGGTACGCATTCATGGCGACTGTCGAAGCACCAAAACCAACATTGGCGCAGATGGCCAGTAATGAAGAAAACCACCAGATGGTCGATGTTGAGGGCAGAAGAAGAAACAAGGTTGCAGATAAGGACCCGAGATAAGCAAAGGCAAGAAGGATACGTTTGCGGTGTTGGGCTGGAGAATGGTCTCAGCAGGACACAAATGTATCTTGGATGCTACGCACGGTGATCCGCAATTCCGCCAATGGAGATGACGGTGAGTGCTTGCAAGGCTACGGACAGAGAGTAGATGTACAAGCTAAGATCCAGTCAGCACAAAGCCATTTGGGCAAACGTAAATAGCTCACCTGAAACTTGCTGTGTCGATCCAGAACCAAGCAATCTTGACTACACAACGGACGTCGGCGTCTTCGACTCCATTTGCTGCCATTGCTGTACCGTTCTGTGGTTGGGTAAGTCCTGTGCAGCGTACTGTACGTTCTGGCATCAAGTAGCCATTGTCTCTCGCAAACTGTTCCAGACATATGGGAAGGAAGAGGGTTAACGACACGATGACGAATACTTCACTGTGTATTTACAACGTTAGCTAGCTTGTCCCTATAAGCGAAGGGAATACGATACCTTGCAAAAGCATAGCTCAGCCAGCCCCGGAGTTTCTTCCTGTACGCATGCCCACTGGCACCGTCTGACATGAGCCGCGTTACGTCACACTCAGGATGAAGCGCCGAATGACAACTTCAATTTTGACACCAAGTCGTTGCCCAAGTTAGGTTTGGAGGACAAATCCGTCATCGTAATCAATGCCATCCCCCGCAGCAGGGATACATTTGAGATGTGGGAGTGCGAAAATTACAATGCCTTTTAGAACTCCAGGGTCAGTCGCTCACAGGGAAGGCTATTTGTTCTGTTCTGTTCATCAGAGTGATCTGAAGCACATTCTATAGGAGGTTTCGAAGTTTGGCATCGACCAAAAGAGTTCCCTCATGACCACAGGTCTTTCGACGTTTTCACATGAAGCCCATCATATTCCATCAGAACACGGTTACATCAGGCCTCCTTAACAATGGACGAAAGGCATGTCCATAAAGGGTCGGTAAGTGTGCCACTGCATGTCTGGGTTCGACATGTCTACAAGACCAGCCAGACATCACTAGTCAACGGAAAGCTTGTCTCAAACGAATATTGACAAGCAATGATGGACCATGGTCAAGCCATCATTGATCCCATCCGGGCTGAAACAACCAAAGCGCTTTGAATCGAGCACGGCCAATTTACCACGAATGGCAGCAGGGACCCGCACAACGGTGAGCGCCATGATTGCTATACTCCCCAATGCCGAAAACTGGCTCCATCCCGAATTCTACGTATCTCTGTGAGACCGTCTTGGAGATGCCGGGCAGATGCATGGGAAAAGTATCCTGCATCCGTCTTAGTCCATGATAGTCCTTTATTTAAGCATTCGTGTGATTTCAGATTCTCGGCCCCCTTTACTGAATCGTTCGCACCCGGACATGTTCTGACATGATTGATCTTTATTCCTTCATAGGCACATCCCCAGTTAGCTCATACTAAGACAAGCATACCCAACACGTGCCTGTCGAATCGAAAATATTTATATTGAAGCTCCCACAGTGGTGGGCAATGGAGGCTTTATATCTTAACTAAACCAGGGGCAGTAGCCAAAAGCTGGTGTATATTTCTCCACGTATTGGCACTTACTATTCACTGCCTTTAGAGCATTCGTCTCGCTCGGCAAGACATGGCTCTATACATCACGTTCAATATTCTTGCGGGCCTTGCATCTGTTATCGCATTCATTTACCTCTTCACAAGAAGAAACAGGCATGCGTTGCCACTGCCCCCGGGACCAAAAGGCTATCCTCTCATCGGAAATGCATTGGACATGCCAACCAACGCTATGCACGAGAAGTATCGTGAATGGTGCAAAATGCTGAGTAAGAGCGTATCATGATGATGACTGGGCATCTACTAAGTTTGCTCTTTACAGGCAGTGATATTATATTTTTGAATGTTGCGGGGCGAGGTGTGATAGTGCTGGATTCGTCAGAAGCAGCTATAGAACTGCTGGAACGTCGATCGTCGATTTACTCCGGCAGACCAGCGATGCCGATGATACATGACGTTGTGCAATGCGATTTTAACTTTGGATTCCTCCCATATGGTAAGTGGCCTATTTTGCCGGTGACTGAGATAGCTCTAATGAAACCATTAGGTGATCGATGGTAAGTAAAGCAGTTCGAAGCTCTAAAAGGAAGGAATGTCTGATATAAAGCCGACAGGCGCGCGCATCGCAAACTGATGCACCAAGTATTCAATCCGACGAATGCAGAAGTTCTCCACCCGCACCTTCTGAAATGCACCCATAAATTTCTCCGTCGGTTTCTAGAAAAACCTGGGGAGGTGATGGGTCACCTTCGTCAGTAAGTTGCCCCTCTCCCTCAGCACCGTTTCACAACTTCGTTTGTGCACGCAGTCTTGCAGGAGAAACCATAATATCGTACACATATGGCCTTGATACACAGGGCGAAAACGATCCTTATCTCAAATTATCTGAGGAAGGTGTTCGCGCCTTCTCATCCGCTGCAGTGCCTGGTGCATTTTTAGTTGACTCCATCCCAATCCTCAGACATGTACCAGAGTGGTTTCCTGGTGCGGGCTTCAAGAAAAAGGCAAAGGAATGGAGAGTGGTACTTCAGACTATGGTTGAAAAGCCTTTCCGTGCGGCTATGGATCGCATTGTAAGTCGGCCTCAGTTTGTACTGAATTGACATATATTGGGTTCCAGGAAAGTGGTACCTTCTCGTCGTCCTTCGTATCAGAGTGCTACTCGCAGATCGACGAGAAGGATTCAGCCGGGCAAGAATACATCATCAAGTCAACGGCAGCAACATTGTATGGAGCTGGGTCGAGTACAGTTAGTCCCCTTCACGGAACAACTCGTTTGAATGAATGAATGACATAGGGCATAGACAGCAGTTGCCATTGCGAACTGCATTCTTGCACTTCTGAAATACCCTGATATTCTTAGGCGAGCACAAGAGCAAATTGATTCAGTCGTGCCTTTTGGAGATCTCCCGACTTTCAAACACCAAGACCAATTGCCTTTGATCACAGCTATATGCATGGAGTCAATGAGATGGAGAGACGTGACGCCGCTAGGTACTAATACATCTTCTGCCATTTTCAATGAAATCCAACTATCTTCGAAAGCTGTCCCACATCTGCTTACCCAAGACGATGTTTACAAGGGATACAGGCTACCAAAAGGGTCCATTGTAGTGGCGAATTCTTGGTAACGCAATGTACGTTCTTGGCAACGTTGTGCTAACGGGTAATGACATAGGGCGATGTTACATGATGAAACACTTTATCATGACCCCTTCGAGTTCAAACCGGATCGGTTTCTGAAAGATGGTCAAATCAACAAAGCTGTTCGAGATCCTGCTTTTGCAACTTTCGGCTTTGGTCGACGGCAAGTAGTCTACTAATGTCGCCACCGCTTTTCGATCATCACACCTTATAGAATATGCCCGGGTCGATTCATGGCCTTATCTTCCATCTGGATCGCAGTAGCCTCCCTGATTGCAACCTGTGATATCGCAAATCTTGTAGACGCGAATGGAAATGTCATAGAAACTAAGCCAGAATATGAAAGTACGACATTAGCCAAGTACGTCACTTCAAAGGGCGTGATGCATTGTGTTCCATGACATATTTTTCTGCTAGAAAACCTAAGGCATTTACATGCTCGATCAAGCCAAGAACAAAGAAGCATGAGAAGGCGATTTTTGCGACAGCAAGCCAATGATCTTTCCTATTTGATACGAAAAAACGTGTATATTTAGCTAGCTTTCATGATGTATGACCTAACAATTCAACGAAGTTCCATGTTGAAATTTGTCCTAATACATCTTCGACCATGAACGCAGTTTGACTGTTTCGTATACATCTATCAAAGAAACAACGAGCGACAGTTATGTAAAGGTTAGGGGTTCCGATTAACTAGAGGGTATAAATGCAATCTGTGACAACTGCACCAGTCATAGAGGGGAAAAACGTATCGCGAAACCATGGGCTGTATGATCTCCTTGGTTCCAGTGACAGCAATAGCCAGCGTTCTTGGATAGGTCAAAGCAGCATGTATGGGCGTTAGAGACGTGGATTCCGAGTCTCCTCTGCAAGGGTTTGATCTCTCGACAAGCGAGCTTTCCCCCGTGGGTGCAGTGAGCGGCGCTGCTTTGCGGATTGGCCCGTTCACCAACTGGTCAGGTATGGATCTTTCTGCTGTCAACGCATTAATATCAAAAAAAGGTTAAATCTCAAGTCATTTCTCGTTTGCTTGCGGAAATATGTTCCAGTGGGAGAGTAGACCGTATCAATTGAGAAATTTACACCATGGAATAGATTATCAGGACGGTGCGGAGGATATCGATAAGATATACTTAGTGGAGGTTTGAAGGAGTTGCGACCGGCCTTTGGCTTTTGTGATTTTTAAAAAATATAGTGCAGCTGAGAATTGTTACGCGTATGTAGTACAAGCTTCAGGGGACGTGTCCGAGCCCAGATTTGCCCGCTTCTGTCCGCTTACTTAATGTTGACTAATCGCTATTTTTAGCAAGATGTGTACTACTACATACGTGACTGGTTGTGTATGTCTGGAAAAGTCTGTTCCTTATTTCTCCTGAGGCCTGAGGCCTGATGTTGAACATTAACTTCAATTCCAACGGGCAGGTTCTGAGTATTGCCGTCGGACGAGAAGTTGCAAGTCTCGTTGAACCGGCGGACTCCGGCAGATGTTCCGCGTTGTGAGTCCAGCTATCGCGTTTTCCTCTCCTTCCCATCTGTGTCATCCTCCTTCCCTAAAAGACACGAATTTATAGTCTGGCTACGGGAGACTACTTTCCATCCTAGGTAAGGTCTTCTTCGGCGTTTATCTCAATTTTGTTGAATACGAGGTAGCCACCGCCAAATAATCTCCGCCAGTGGCATTTGAACGATGGCACTCTATCATACGGCATCAAATCAGATTTACCGCAGCATTGGTAATATCCAAAACCTCCTTGACAGATTCGGAAATGAAGTAACTGTTATATCGCTTGATGGCTACAATGCGGAAATACAAGGTACATTAAAATCATTATCTTTGACCTTTTGTGACATGTCTCCAAGGCCTCAGCGCAGACCAATCCACCTTTGTCTTGGAGGTGAATCAATACTGCAAGTATTTTGTAACATCTCTTTAAATAAACAATCTGTCAGATTCTTCGCTGCACACGAGTGCTGCTGAATTTCTCAACTGGCAAAGTGAGAAGATTACAGAACAAGAACACACTATTGCAGGGGAAAAAGAACAGTTCAACACCGCACTTCAAAAGCAAGAGAGTTCCTATGCTGTTGCTGAACAAAGGTTCTATGCCGCACTTGAATCGAACGAAAGGGACAAAGTCGCTTTTGAAGAAAAGTGCAATGATGTACTCAAACTGCAAGAGCGCCTCATTACACAGAAAGATCAACAGCTCGCGATTGTAATTGCAAATAAGCAGGAAATCAAAACAATATTGGAAAATCAAATTCAGGATTTCAGAAGTGGGATTGAGCCTCTCCTTAAGGGGCTCGGTCAGCCACATGCGAAAGGTCTACACAAATATGGTGAGTTTTTTTTTGAAATGCGTCGTTCAATGAGGTCTGAGACTCAGCAGGCTCCATTAGCCGCACCAATGCATGGAAGGGTGGGCATGCGTACAGGAAGAAACTCCGGGGCTGGCTGAGCTATGCTTTTGCAAGGTATCGTATTCCCTTCGTTTATAGGGACAAGTTAGCTAACGTTGTAAATACACAGTGAAGTATTCGTCATCGTGTCGTTAACCCTCTTCCTTCCCATATGTCTGGAACAGTTTGCGAGAGACAATGGCTACTTGATGCCAGAACGTACAGTACGCTGCGTAGGACTTACCCAACCACAGAACGGTACAGCAATGGCAGCAAATGGAGTCGAAGACGCCGACGTCCGTTGTGTAGTCAAGATTGCTTGGTTCTGGATTGACACAGCAAGTTTTAGGTGAGCTATTTACGTTTGCCCAAATGGCTTTGTGCTGACTGGATCTTAGCTTGTACATCTACTCTCTGTCCGTAGCCTTGCAAGCACTTACCGTCATCTCCATTGGCGGAATTGCGGATCACCGTGCGCAGCATCCTCGAAATGAGGAGCGAGCGCTTTTGGAGGTTCAGTTTCGGAGTATAGAGGGTATTGACACAGCCTGTATATCGCCGACACGAGAAGACCTGGACGTAAATCTTTCATTCTATAGGCTCTGCGATGATAGCGGTAAATTGGGCTGAGATAGTACTACATCACTGCCAGCACCGCCACCGCAGCCACATGTACTCCCGCAAACGCAAGCAGCGCACAGAACGAAGAGCTGTCGCGAGCAACGAGCTTGGCATCGATTCGATCCAGCTTTGTTTCTCGCTGCGCATGAGGCCGGTGTTGTCCGTGGACCGCAGGCAAAGGTTGCTACACAGTCGCTGGAAGTGGTCGAGTATCCCCCAAACCACGAAAGGATCGGAAACGCACTTCTCAGATGGGGTGGTCCATCTGGGTTTGGGTTTGGGTTTGGCAAGAATATGCAACCCGATCTTCTTTAAGACAATGAAGACACTTATGTAGACCAAGAACAGGAAGAGATATGGTTAGATCGGTATGTCAATTCCGTCCCAATTCTATGCTCCTGTCAATGAGTATCCAGCATACTAACTTTTTGTAGCGCCCAGTAACACACATGATTTCATGATCATCGTTTTCTATCCCCAAATGACTGGTTTCTGATGACTATGACATCGTAGATACGATGCACGACTGCTACTGGATATATTGCCACCTGCACAAGCTCAACCTGCACCACCAAGAGCAGAGTCACCCAGTGGTTGGTCAGGCCTCCCTTCTGACTCTGAAGACACGTTCTTCTTCTCTCCAACGTCGGCGAACGATTGATCAAGCTAGAGAAGAACGGCTCAAGGCTCGACTTGCTGAAGACGGTAAAGAAGACAATAAAAAACATGGGGTGGGAGCGACGAAGAGGTATATGCGTCTCATCATGTCCGATGTCGCATAGCTGACCCACCCGGCAACCCCGATGACGCGCAAAAGGAACTCATGCGGCACACTGCTGTGCATATCCACTCTTCTCCAAACCCCGCTCAACTTGAGATGCGGATTCCCGCCAATCACGGGGCTGATAAACGGTTTGCATTTCTTCGTGGTAGATGGAGCCACGCATGGAGACTTGCCAAGTACAAGGTGCGTTTACAAACGGAAGAAGCTGCAAAAGAGAAAGATATGGAGCAGAAGAGTGACAACTTGGTAGCGTTGGCGGGGTATGGAGACAGTGATGAGGACGGTAGTGAAGTTGAGGGTCCCGTCAAATCTCCTTCCAAGCAATCACTTCGATTGGATAGTCGTCAGTTATTCGATATCGGAGAACCGACCTTATCATTTGGTCCTGAACTTGGCTAGAGTGTGCATTGGGTGAAACGAAGTATGGGTGTAAATACTCGATCCTGGGACAGTACACTCACCGTTGTCAGAGTTATTGCCTAAGTGGAGGGCAAAATTGTCCGTCCAACGGCCGAACGCCCATTGGAAGGGATGATAACGATTATTCACCAATGGCCTCAAGCGGATACGAGATCGGCCGAGGTAGACGATCTCAAGTTCTCTCTCTTCACCTTTTCATCAGACGAAGAGGTTACGATCACCGGTATGTTGAACAAGGTGTTGCGCCGAAGCGATGCAGTGGACAAGGAATCGCTTTGCATTCTCGCCGGACAAAGGGTGCGCATATATCCTGGATGTGTTATTCTGTAGGTTTGGCATCTCAAATTGACACTACACTTCGGTGCAGATGCGGGAAATATGCTCGACTGCGCATGCCTTGCTGGAATCGTCGCTTTTAAACACTTTAGATGACCTGAGGTCGAAGTCATAGGAGAGGAAATAATGATTGTAAGACCGATTTTTCGTGGCTCGTGTGCCGTGGGTTGATTGATCCAATTCTAGCATAAATGTAGAAGGTAGATCAAATAGATATCTTGCTGGCGCAGATGTTACCGTCGAGGTGTATACATTCTCCCCAAAGAACATCCAAAATTCAATGGTCTCGTCTCATCCTAGTTAACTTTGAATCGTTTCTCGTCTGTCGCCATAAGGAGGCGATCAGGATCTACGAAGTACGAACGGGTACAGACTATATTTTACATGTTAAAGTTCTTAGGACTGCCTAATTACGACTTTCCGGAGATACTAATTGGAATATGACATAACACAGCTGCACAAAGCGTGAGATGGCAGAACTGCAGCCTTCGTAAAAGTAAGCTGTCTGGAGGACTAGTCTATGATCTAAATCGTAACAGGGGGAAGAGCACAAAAGACGTCACCCATTTTCTTCAGCTTTTCGTATACATCATCATCCATGGCTTGCACAGCTTGGAGGAATGGTTTCCAAATTGCAGAACGTTCAATATTGTCCCAAAGGTCGCAGACATCCTGGGTACGTTTTGGATCTTTTTCAACCAGCCAAACAGGAAACTGTCGGAACCAGCGGAAGAATAGGATTTGTAGGACCACAAGAATGGCCGCATGAAGATCATCTTGTTTCCTGGGTGTGTATGAGTCACTGGATTCGATCGGAGCACCGAAACGCGGAACATGACCACCTCTTTCTAAATGGTGCTGAAGTAGATGTCTAGGCAGACATATCATGCCGCCTTCATATGATGTTTTCTGATTGTTGTCGACCGCATTTTCATAATCGATGATCACGACGTGGCACTTGTCATCCGCGCCAAACAGGACCAAATTCGAAGGGCGGATGTCGCGATGAATGATATTCATCGCATGCAGAAACTGAAGGCCGTCCATCAGGCCCTTCACAATTCTGCGGGAAATATATGCTGGCTCTCCATTATCGAGATCGACGGGTCGTCCGCATGGCATGATACCTAGCTGATTGTCTGCTTTCCAAACTAATTGTGGAACGTGAAGGAAATTCTGGTTTTCAAATAGTTTTGAACGTATTTTTTCTAGAATCCTGATCTCGTTCGCCAGCGACGAACCCCGCGGACTCGTCGCTTTCAGAACAAAAACTTTCGAGCCTGTCCGCGACCCGAAAGGATTCTGCCATTCAGCGCCTTCCTTGATTTTTCCTTGAAGTCGTTCAACAGAAAGCAGGGTATGTTTCTCTCGTAGTGCGATGACCGCTTTGCTAGCAAAGCACTCTTCGTCAAGAGCTGGAATGCAGTTTTGGTTATACTGTTTTCTGGACAGCGCATCCGCGTGCATGATAGCATCAGCGAGATCATTTGCAGGCCGCTGAATGATAGTGATGTCCGATTCATCATAACATGCTTCAAAGACCCAAGAACTCTTGCCATTGGACAAGACTGCCACAAAATCGAACCGATTTTGTTGGGCATCGTAGAGGGCATCGAATTGATCCAGGATTTGACACCCATGGTCATCCGCTTTGAAATTACTGGAGGAAAAACCCTTGAGGTCGACGAAATAAAGCATGGTATTCAGGAGAGCTTTGTCGGACTGCGAGGTGACGTCGATATCAGCAGAAATGTGTGCATTATTAAAAGGGGCTTGGACTGAAAGACGGTTTCCCGTTGACGAAGTTTTCAGTTTATCATGATATAGACTCTTCATGACGTTGGCGATGTCTTCATACAGGTCGCTCTCTCTCGACCATGTATGTGAATTTTTGAGTAAGACATCTTGGAGAGTGTTCTTCGGTGTCTGGGCGGGGATGGGAGCACCTTTACGAACTCGATTTAAGAGTGTTAGCCTCTGCCACTCTTGGGTATGGGCATGGGAGCCTGCTGAGTTTCAGACCTCGTTGATTACATGTTAAAAGAGAAAAACCTTTTAAATATCGCCAACCGAGCCCAATAGGGAGACCCTTTGATTTTGCAACTTGATTTTGCAACATTGTTATCATGCTCTCCTTATTTGCAAGTACGATGTTGAACCTCCTTTCTTTCCCTTCAAGTACGATGTTAAACCTTTCTTCTTTCGCTTCAATGATGTGCTCGTTCGCTTCAATGATGCGCTCTTTCGCTTCAAGAACGGCGTTGAACCCTTGTTCTTTCACTTCAAAGATGTGCTCTTTAGCTTTAAGAGCGGTGTTGAACTCTTGTTCTTTCGCTTTAATGATGCACGCTGTCTCTTCATGAGCGATGTTGAACATTTCTTCTTTCACTGCAAAAAGACGCTCTTTGTCTGTAATCTTCTCCTCTTGCCACTTGAGAAATTGAGCAGCGCTTTTGTAGCAGCGAAGAATCTGACGGATTGTTTCAAATGATTTACAAGAAATTTGGATTGTCGGTTCACCTCCAAGACAAATTTGGATTGCTGTGCACTGAAGCCTTGGGGACATGTCACAAAAAGTCAAAGATAATGATTTTAACGTACTTTGTATTTCCTCATTGTAGTAATTAAGCTCATTGGCTGACATAACTTTATTTCCGAATCTTTTGAGGAGGTCTTGGATGGCACCGATGTTGCGGTAAATCTCTGATGTATGAGAGGGTGCCATCATTCAGATGCCACTGACGGGGATGATGGAGATGTTTCAGATATTATTTGGCGGTGGCTAGCTCGTATTACAAAAGCGAAAGAAACGCCCAAGATGGTTGAAGAAGAGCTTGGACTTGGTCACGTAAGTACCTTGGACTCACGACCAAGACATTCTGCCGGAGTTCAGTGAGACTACAATTCAGTCTCCGCAACAATCTCTCGATTGATACGCCCTCCTCAAACGTCCCCACTGGAACATACTAAGAACAAAGAAGCGTTAGGAGGCTATTTTTGCAACAGCAGGCCAATGATCCTTGGAAAAAAACGTGTGATTTAGCTAGCTTTCATGATGTATGATTTTCATGATGGAAATGTCGAATTTATCCTACATCTTCGACCATGAACACACTGACTGCTTCGTGTACATTTATCAGAGAAACAACGAGCGACAATTATGTCAAGGTTAGTGTACGAGTCTGAAGGTTCCGATCAACTAAAGGGTATAAACGCAATGACGACTGCACCAGTGATAGAGAAGAACGGGTATATCGCGAAATCATGGGCTGTATGATCTCCTTAGTTCCAGTGACAGCAATAGCCAGCGTTCTTGGATACATCAAAGCAGCATGTATGTGCGTTAGAGACGTGGCGACATTCCGAGTCTCCTCTGCAAGAGTTTGATCTCTCGACAAGCGAGCTTTCCCCCGTGAGTGCAGCGAGCACCGTCAAGGGCATTATTGATGCAAGGATGGCGGTGGCGATGAGATGCAGTCTCATGATTGGTTGCTTGGAGATGCGTCAACGTTAGCTTCAGGCTAAGGAATGAAAGATAGAATTTACGCTGGTTGTGAAAGAGAGAAAAGCCGTTAGAATAGCGTTGTCGATGCATGGCCCTGGTTATAAACGCGTTGATTACGTGTTGAGGCAACCGACTAACCGTTACGGATCCAGTGCGGTGAAGCAAGCGATTATGCTGTCTCGGCTGGGTCAACTTTGTTCTCATGACCATTAATCGCATTAACTTATTGAGCAAGTAGACCAACCTGTTACGAATAAGTAAATTATGCCATTAACGTAACCTGATGAACGAGGACCTGCACTTACTAGCTAAGTATTGCCTGTCTTCTTCAGTCATTCAGAAACAAGGATCCTTGGTTGATGAGATCCATCTTTTCATACTGCATGATTTGTGAAGGACAGCACCAAATTAGGTACAATGTTTCCCTATAAGACGGAAGCTTGAAGAGGTTGTCCCCAGCGCGGTGTGAGTGTGTGGCATAACTTCCACGATTGCGGGAACAGTTTTTTTAGTGGTTGGACTGGCGAAAGTATCGACTCGGATTGAGAGCAAATCCAGCGTTCTGTGCAAAAGGGCGGAATAGGTTTATAGCCGCATTGTTTGTCACTCAAACAACGCGTCCGCACAGCCGCCGAGAACGTTATGTCGGACAATGAGGGTGAATCTAAGCCGAAGCTCAACCTCGTCATCAGTTTCGAAGGAAATCGTGCGTACAATCGCATGAATCTACCAGATGTTGACCATGGATCTTGACACGCGCCTCGCCCATTCCGCACAGAAATTACGGTGAAAGTGAAGCCTACGATGAAGTTTGGCAAGATCTTTCACGCTGCCGAGGTAGATGAAAGGATCTTCTAGTCATTTCTGCAAAAACTTACATGTTTTGTTAAGCAACGATGGAATAAAGATTCAGGTGCCCGCTAACCTTATCACCATTTTCATGCCGATTTTTATGGCGCCATTCTCGTAGGCACGCTGAGGTTCACGTACGATGGCCAGCGTATTGATCTGGAAGAGACACCTGCAACAGTACGCTACTTTTACTATCGTTCAGGCCTGGACGCTCTAACTATAGCTCGATAGCTTGGTATGGAGGACGGAGATCAGATTGATGCTCATCTGATGCAGGTGAGTCGCCTTCACGCGTTTACGCATAATCATGTTCATTTTTTAAACCTAGGTCGGCGGGAGATGCCTGCAAGTGACTATGTAAAACTTGGGGTATATCACGGGACGTATAGTCCACGTATTGTAACCATTCCATATTTCGGGTTGTTCGCTCATACCATACCGTTATAGTAGCATCTGCACCATCTTTGAAAACTAATGAAGAATTCAGATGTCCGAGGCACACGTCGCTCTCAAGCACCGTCAATTGCTCAATGAGTACCCCAGATCCTTCGCATTGACGCCTTCCTGCATCTTCAAGAGGTTTGTGTACATCAACAATGCTCTCTGCCGCGTCTTGTCATCTTCGATCTTCTCCAGCGTCTTTCTGAAGCCTTCGCCCTTGATCCAGTCCATCCCATGTTGCAGCACGTTCCGTGCTCGGGTGGCACCTCCTCTTGTATCGCCGATTGTAGCATGGAGCGTAGCACGTAAGACTGTGCTATCGTATGTTGCACAGTGGAGGATGTTCGAGTTATAAAAGACAGTCTCCCCCGCTAGAAAAAGGACCATATGTGTTAGGGTTGCTCACAAGGCAAGGAGTGTCACGAAAAGGACGAACGTTCTAAAACGACTTGAATTGCACCTGGCATATCAAACGGATCGTCTGGTGGTGTCATCGTTTCAGAGTGCTTTCGTTGCTCAGGTGTCCGTGGAGTCTTGTGCGACCCGGGAACAACGTACAAGCAAGCATCACGATACAATGCGCTATAACCAAAGTTCGTCGATCTGGAAACGTTTCGAGCTTTGGATTACGTACGTGTTCCATTGTATCTGGCTGTGGTTCAGTGCCCTTCATAGTGGACTGCCCTGTTCTTTGCGACTTACCCCGTGATGCCAAACACCCAACGCTTTTTTTTCTTCAACTTCGCTGGCCTTCTCGCTGACATCGTCTCGGTGCCATCTGAGCGCAAAGTTGTTTTGTTCAGGGTTGATTAACAAATTGAACAATTCTGACAACATTCGGTCAATTGGAATCTCACCATGGGAGAAGGGTTTTCCAATGCTTACCCATCTGCAATTCTTCTTCTCTACAACCTAGGAGTGCTTTTGCCACCTCGGCCATTCTGTTTCCGGTATACCATTTGACGAAAGCAATTTCGCCTAGTTCAGGATGCATGAGGTGTTGGACACCCCACACGTCTACATCCTTCTCATCGGCATAAGGCGGGAACTGTCTCCCCACGGTACGCCTATGCATCCATTCCGCTTTGCGCGACTTGTCGATGGCCCTTGCGCAGGCGTCTTGCAGTGGAGTGAATTCAGAAGGGTCGATGAGACCCATCACGATGACGAATCCTTGCTCGTCATATTGTTTTCTGAATCCTTCAGTATACATCGACTTGAGATATGTCCGGTGTTGCCCAGAAAGAAACGAGGGTTCTTTAATGTTGTGATTTCAATCGTCAAACCCGGATCAGCGAACGGAAGAACGGACTGAACGGAGAGCCGCAATCTGATTAGATTCGTCCAATAAGATGTCAACGGCAGTCCAAATGCTATCAAAGATGCAGTTGAAATTTCGGGGGTTATGTACAGCTGAGCCTGTGAGATATCCGAGAGAATGAGTGCTGGAACTGAGGTTGTGGTAGGTCGGTAGAATGAATATAGTACTGTTTTGAGTTCTTGATCAGTTCCATTTCATAGCAAAGTGAAGCCATTCGATTATTTAATCAGTATGCACGCCATGCGTCCTCCGCGTCCTCAACGTGCAGGAGGTATTCTTGTCCGCTTCCCACGCACACTGCCAACTGGCCCAACTCTGCCACTTGCGTCCAACAGTGCGACGTGTTGAAATAGGCAATGCCGCCAAGAGGCTGCCGTCGCCATCACGCATCAATCACTGTATCGGCAGTGGTCCAAATCTATGGTGCTTTTGCATGGCAGATTAGGGAGAATTTGATTTTTGGTTTGGCGACCTACTACACATACGAATCTACCATACCCGCTTTTGCGGTTCTTCTTCACATGGTATTGTCACCTTCTTCTTTTACTTTTCGATTAGTGTTAATCACTGCATTGATAGGTTTGTTTTAACGGTAACAATGAAAACATTTCCAGACGATGCGAAACAACTCATTCAACGGTGTGCCACGCGGGACCCGAAGAACCAGCCAACTATGGAGGATGTTGTAAAAGAAATGAAAACATGGAATTAGCCTAAACCGTCTACTTTGTTCCGCTACGTGCAATGTCTCCTGTATCGTATAATGTCGGACCTTGAGCGTGAGTTGCCATAGCTCCATTTCATCCTCTTGATCAAGCTTCCATCTCTAGATCAGAACTCATTCATACCTGCAGGATGTTTTGTAAAGTGACAGGCTGTGCTTACCGATTGAATGCAGTGCAGTGGGCGCCTAATTGGTCTCTTATCTCTGCAATATGGTATGGGTACATTAGCGCAAATACTGTAGTGTGCTATTTTACTGTCTCGTTCCAGGTTCGACGAGTACAAGCTGTAAACAGGTAAGTCAATACTGTATTGGAACCCTAGGTCAACTCATCACTGGCAGGCTCAGATCCACAGTTGAATCTCGGCGCAGATGTCATCTTGTGGCCGCTAGTGCATATTTAGTAAATTCAATACGTCTACCACGCCTTCAAGGCAACACGATTCAACACGTCTTCTGGAACATGCTTGCAACGCAAGGTCTCACTGACATTCAACGCATCTATGTAGACCACGCTTGCAGTGCAAGGCCTCAACGCATCTACGTAGTCCATGCTTGCAATGCAAGGCCACATAGTCCACACATGCAACGCAAGGCCTCACTGATATTTAACACATCTACGTAGAGCATGCCTGCAACGACAGACTTCACTGACACCTCACTCGGACATCTAACATGCACGATGGCATCCTCGATCTCCTTCGCTCCGTCGACTCACTCCATCTCGCATTAGTGGCTGTGACCACAATTGTGGTCACCTTTCTCTTGCTCTCCCGTGGAGGCAATGCCACTGCCACTCAATTCCACGGCGCACATGGCGACCATATAGGTGGAAACGCTCCTCTCCCCAACACCGGGGTGAATAAGGGGGAGATCAATAATAAAGGTGCATCCACAAATTCTCTCCTTTCTATATGCACTCAATAGAATCACTGCAGTTGATAACAGTGGCCAAAACAAAGTTGACACGAAGCATGGCAATACAAACATAGGTGACGGTCAAGGTTAGTCTTTGCCGTCGTGTAAGTAGCCAATGTTGATTTACCCTACGAATAGACATGTCCGACCACTCAATCAAATTCGGCAACGACGCAAACTTTTCGGGAGCATCTGCGATCGCTTTGGGAGCCAACAGCAAAGCTACCCACAATTCAAACAACAAAACGACCAATAATACAAGTAAGTCCTTTTGCATGTACTCACTAGAATGGTGGAAACTCACGCGAAAACCGCAGCCAATAACCGTGGCAGGAATAATTACAACATGACTGTTGGCACCCAGTACGGCAACACGAACCAGGGTGATGGTCAGCACAACGGCGGCGGCACCTACAACTTCAATGGTACGTTGGGAAGTTACGAATTTTGGGATAAACTGAACCACTGTTTTAAAGGTAAACATTGATCTTAATGTTGTGGCCGAGGATAGCATTGAATCCAGAGGGCTCCATGTTTTTAACATTGCTTGTACATCAATCGAGTTCGCTTTGTTCATTTGATACTGTGCCTTCCATCGCCGAGTCGGTATCAACCACTGAACATCTGGCAGACTGTTGGACAGGATACTAGTCACGAACAAACTCACTGCATACGCTAAGTTCTAGTGCAGTTTTGAGCTATATTACCCGTGGGCATGGAAAGAAGAAGGGTGGCGGTGCTGGGAGTCTTTTAGCCTGTGCCGCATAACACCGTTGTGTCATTCTCTCATCACATCACAAGTCTGGAGTGAGACGGAACCGGCGAATATTAACTTAATCCACAAAACCAAGCTGATGTGTGATAAGATCGGGCCAACCTTCAAGTTCTTGCTTTCAATGATTTTCCATATCGACACAAGCCGCACCAGTCAGTGCCTTTCATTTTGATCCAGCTGACAGTGCACGCTACGACTCGGAAGCAAGACAGATATGGAATAGTAAAACACCTTCACGGATCTTTATCTATCGGCTTCAATACAATTCCGTTGATTCCACGAGTAGCCATTTTGGTTTGAGATGTGAATCCCTCACCGTTTTTTTCAAGGTGTTTAGCACCAAAACCATATACTTTCACAGTTTGCCTGGAATTGTTGACCGATCTCGATCCAGTGGTACTGCAAGTTTGCAATACACGCCGTGCCTCGGCCTTCAGTTTCGGACGTTGACATATGAGCTGAATAATAAGATGAGTGTCGTAGTCAACCCGAGCACGGAGCAAGGAACCCTAGCGAGGCTTGAAGCTGCTGTTGACTCTTTGTGATTTTGGAGACTGGCAATTCGACAAGTACAACAGGAACAACGGTTGATAGAGTTCTCCTTGCTACAGGACTCGTACATCATGGCGAACATTGTCAGACGTGGCTTGCCGCTTCAAGAGATCTAGAAACTATTCTAAGCAGTACAGAATCTACTGGTAATAGCTGGTAATGCGTTCAACTTGTTTAAATATAGAACTTCTGAACGTGAAGCGGAGACACCCTGGTAAATTTTCATTTACATAGGCGTTATATCATGCTTCAGCCTGAGTTTGGTATCAATCCCAGCCGAGAACCCGTCAATCAAGAGTGAGTAGTAGTACTGAGGAGTCCCTAAGAGATCACTGCCTTGCGAACCTTTCCAACCCCTAGTATGCTACGGGTATCTGTGTAAACATTGAACAAGCCCCGTGCAGTGGCTAAATGCGTGGACTGGTTCATTGACTACACGATGTTTCAATGCGATTGGCACGAGCCTCGATCAAGTGATGTATTTCCAAAAAAAGGTCTGACTTGTACTGGTATGTATCGTGACTTCCAAGTTGATCAGTCCCATTATTCAATAGCAATAGTCAAGTGGAGGCATGGGTCTTCAACGTGCAGGATGTACAACATATTGTTCGCTTCCCAAAGCCTCGACCAGCAGCTTCCCCATCAAGAATTTTGCTCACGCTAATTTCCTGACTCTATTACTAGTAAAGCCTGCGCACAACAGTGCGACGAACCATAACTTGGTATGCCTTCCTCCACCTCTACCAACGACGACTCACATTCGGACCCAAAGCAATCTACGGACACATCTCAGCATCCCATCCAACACAAAAACACGCACGGGTGGCTCACGACATTTATCTTTCGCCTTTTCCAATGGTTTCTTCTACCCATGCGAGTGCTTGTCGCCGTCATAACACTTCGACATGAACCACAGGGTAAGGGTTAATGACCTTGTTCTATAATGCCTTAACGCGTAGCCTGCGACAGTTCCTGTAGCCAAACAGCTTGAAGGTATCCAAGGTTCCACTTTCAGCGGCAACAATCAGTTCACAAACATCGGTATGAATACGGGTACTGTGAACAATTACGGCACAACCCACGGTGTGTCCGATTCTCTGTGCTTCATCGATTGTTTGGTCTGACCGAACTTCAAGGCTTGGAAAACTTGAAAGAATTTGTCTCGTTCGCTGCCCTTTACGACTCCTCTGCCCAAGATCCTGACCGTCGTTGCCATCCTGGAACCCGAGAAAACGTTCTGATGCGGTTGCGACACTGGTTTGATAACCCAAACGCAACGGACCGTATCTTCTGGCTTCACGGTCCTGCTGGAGCTGGAAAGTCAGCGATAGCACAGACGATTGCCCATGAATATAAGGAGAAGGAAGTAGCAGCGACGTTCTTCTTCTTTCGATCTGACGCTGCACGGAATGACGGAAATCGCCTATTTCCAACCATAGCTTGGCAACTTGCCTTCTACATCCCGGCTACCAAGGAATTCATCGTTCAAGCGCTCGACAAAGCTCCTCATCTTCCAACATCAGACGTCGAAACTCAATTTGAACAGCTTGTGGCTCAGATATTCCAACGCACGAATAATATCGCCTCTCAAATGCCGCATCCGGCACCAGTTGTCATCATTGATGGTCTCGACGAGTGTTTGGATGAACACCTTCAGCGGCGGATCCTCGCTGTCATCGGAAACGCAGTCAAGGACCATCGTGTCCCGTTGCGTTTCATTATCTCGAGCAGGCCAGAGTCCCTGGTAGAAGATGCTCTCAATCAGTTTCAGGATTTCACTCTTCGCATCGATCTGGCTACTCTTGATGACTCGAATCGTGATGTTGAGACGTACCTTGTGGACAAGTTCTCTGACATCGCGTCCAAGCAGGGTCTCAAACCATCATGGCCTGGTCAAGAGATAATCGAAGAATTTGTGTTCGAATCATCTGGGAACTTCATTTTAGCATCCACTCTCATCAGATACATCGGCGACGAGGATTATAGTGCTGAATCCCAGCTTGATATTGTTCGGAAATTGAAGCCGCATGGGTCGACGTCGCCATTTGCATTCTTAGATGAACTATATCTGGAAATCCTGAAACAGCCACGCGATCAGGACTTCTTGAAGAGTTTTCTTGCTTTATTGGTAGGCCGCAGCTCCGTCAAGGAGTACAAGGGGTACAATCTCCACGAAGACGACATAACGCTCATGAACGTTTCTGAACAAGAGCTACACATCAAGCTACGGAGAATGCGCTCCTTGCTCAAACTTGAACCTTTCATTGACGTCTATCACAAATCCTTTCTTGACTTTTTGCAAGATTCGTCTCGCTCCGGCGAATACCATGTCAGCAAACAAGACGGCCAAAAGCGGTACTTGGAGCTGATTGTAAATTCAGTTGTTCGGCATGTCTCTAAGGCGATTGAAGAGTCTAACTGGTAGGTTTGCTACGTTGTCGTTGGAACGATGCTAATGTTAAGCACGGAATTTCAGCCATGAGACATGTCATTCTAATCCCAGCTTCTCATGGATCGTATCGCATTATCCGCCAATGATTGCGCTGGCTGTCAAAGATTGGCAAGAGACATTAAAGCCTTTGCTGGATCTTCAAGATAAATGTCTCAAGACTTTGAAGCCCCAGCAGTTGTGTAATGTCACTCAGGTTATGCGCGATCTTCAGGTGCACTTGGTGATCTTGCAGAGAAGCTCCCATGACATTGCCGCAGCTCCGGCGCCGGAGCCAAACAACGACGAAATTGTTACAGAGTGGAGCCCGGAAGCCATGCAAAACACACCTGAAAAGGATCTGGATTGGTATCTTTCTGGGTTGCTCTCTCAGGCTTGTCTTCAGAAGACAAACACACTGGTATGTGATAAAGGTATCGTAAAGCTACATGATGTAACAACCACCTAGTTGGCGGTCGATAAGGTAATGATCGAGCGCATGTCCTCCTTGCTTGCGGACCCTGCAGAGACTGCGGCAAGAGTTCGGTCTGTCACAGATGCTCAAAAACTGATTGACATTGTTGATTCGGTACGCCGTAAGCGCAATTCTAATGCGGGAGCTCAGGTGACTAACAATGATTCCTTCCTCCGTCAGTGTGGTCGAGATGCAGCACGCAAGGCATATCTCCTGGCGTCAGAAATTTGTACAAGAGTACCAGTCTTTCCGCAGTCCGTCCGTTTGGACGATCCTACCCTCTGGACGCCGTTTGATTGGTTTAGCTCACATGGAAGCTTAGAGGTGAGTTTATGCATACATTCTACATCATTTGACATTGTTCATGTGCAAGATAGGAGGTGTGCTCGAGCGCGGTCATTAATAGAATTTTGTGCCAAAATCGCACTCTCCAGACATGGTGTATATTTCAAAGAGATGAGCGATGGTTTGTCTTTAGCAACGTAAATGAGCAAAAGGACCCCGTCGACCAATGGCTAGCATGCCCAAATTCCGTTACAAGAATCCGAGTTGTAAGTTGTAAAGGCCACCTGGAAAACTTTGTTCACATTTCTTGTAGATGCTCGAGATAGCGAGAACTATCCGATACCTTCATTCCATGGACGTTGCGACTCGGGTGTGGTTCCAAAAGAGGAAATCAGTAGGGGGTTTATCGCATTTTCAATCAGTCTGTAACTGTCTCTTTAGCAGGATTGCTTACGTGCACAGTTCGTTATTTGTAGTGTTTTTGCATGGCAGGGGACATCCGAATTTACTGTATCCATTTTTGCGGATTTCTTTCGCACGGTACTGTCACATTCCTTCTTTTGATTTTTCAATTTGTGTTAATCATTGATAGGTTTGTTTTAACGGTGACGATGAAAACCTAAACCTAATTGACAATGGAAACCTTCCCAACGGTATAGTTGAAGATGTAAGGCAACTCATTGAACGGTGTGCCGCGCCGGACCCGCCAACTATGGAGGATATTGTAAAAGAAATGGAAAGATGGAATTTATCTGACGGTGACGATGAATTTGACGGTGACGATGAAAACCTTTCCGATTATCTAGTTGAAGATGCAACATGCAACAACTCATTAAACGGTGTCGTGCGACAGACCCGAAGAGCCGGCCAACTATGGAGGACATGATGGACATCGTAAAGGAAATAGGAACATGGAATATAACCTACATAAACCGCCTCCTTTGCTGCTACATGTGTAAAGTGTATCTTGATCGCTCCTGTACATGTATAATTAAGTTGCCTTCGTGTCATCCTCATTACTTACGAGCCGCAGCTGTATGACATTACATTGCATGGACCGCATCTCTCCTTACATCCTCTGATGTCCAGCGGCCATGCGCACCGGAATCTCGCCCTGCTTTAAGATCAGACGAACAGGCGGATCGCCGACGAGAATTTGTATCATCCTTTTCCTCAATCATTTCCCCGATACAAAGTCCTTCCTGAACTAGGTGCTTCTCTTTCATTATTATCACTACATCAATTTGGGGCTATCTGCAATCATGGTAAACTCATACAGTTGAATACCAAAGAGATCTATAAACTATTCTAAAAGTAACCCTACAGAATCTAATGGCAATGCGTCCTTGTTTAAATATAGAACTTCTAAGTCCAAAGACGAGATCAAAACGTGAAGCGGAGACACAAGTGCACCTGGTAAGCTTCGTCTAGGTGTCATGCACAGAATCGCCACCACTTGTTGCCCATTTCCCCGTCTTCTTCACGGGCGTTGTTTTCCCTGATTATCCTCAAAAATACACTCTCCAAAGTAGCCTTTGCGACTGTGAATTCAGTGTTGTCATCACTGTTCGTGGTCAAAATGTCAAATAATCGAGACAGAGAAAGGCCTCCACCACCGGTGGAGGCATCTAGTTCTATTGGAACTTCGAAACGTGTCGCGACGTCATCAGCCATTCGCGAGCCTGGTATCTGGGCCATGAGCTTCTGGATTTTCACTTGGTCTTCTCGTGTACGGCAGTTGAAATGGACTTCGTAGGTGGCATGCTGGTCACTTAGTGACTGGACTGAGCCGATAGCTGAGAATAAGGAACAAGGAATGAGCCATCTTGACTCATGGTCATATACTAAATCTTACCAAGAAGGCGGCGAGCGAGGATACCAACTCTATCAGCCAAAGCCGATGCTTCTTCCATTGAGTCTGATGATCAGTTTAGTCGGCGGAGAGTTATTCAAAATTCCACAAGCGTACGAGTTGTCAAGATGACCGCCTTTCCAAAAGCTGCGTGTCTTAGCGTGTTCCACATATCACGCTTCATTTTGGCATCAATCCCAGAGGAGAACTCGTCAATCAAGAGTACTGGGGGGTTCCCTAAGAGAGCGTTAAGCTAACAGTGATGATAACATAGCTTGAACTCACCAATCAAAGCAATAGCCAGCGCTAATTTCCTCTGGTTTCCGCCTGATAGCTTGTTGGCGAAACGATCTGCATACGAATGGAGTGCTGTGGCATGCATCACTGCTGTTACGTTCGCATCAAGTTCATGTCGCGGGATCCCCTTGAGTCGCCCATAGATGATAAGATGCTCTCGCACAGTCAATTGTGCATCGATGGCCGTGAATTGAGGGCAAACACCCAAGGAAAGTCTTGTAACCCGTGGATTGCGCACAGCGGACGTGCCTGCAACGAATATGTTCCCAGAATCGGGGAACGTGTCCCCACCTTCAAATGGTATATTAGTATAGTCTCAAGAAATCACGTTGAAGGCTTACGTATCATGTTGAAAGTCGTCGTTTTTCCTGCGCCGTTAGGACCAAGGAGAGTGAAGATGGAGCCTTGTGGGACTCCAAAGCTCACATTATCTACCGCCTGCTTGTCCTTGTATCGCTTGGATACATGCACTACCCGGAGAATGTCGTTGGAATCATCCGTCGCATTGGCTTCGGCAGCAACGTCATCGGATAGTGCAAGTTCCTTGTCTGGGCGGTTTGAACGACGGGGGAGAAGTGATCCTGATGCTCTCCAGTACAATATGGCGAGCAAGACGCAGGAATACAGAATCAAGTAAAGGATGGGGCCACCGAATCGCTGTATTTGGCCAAGGGATGAAGCGTTTACCACTGTTGTACCATCACAAAGTAGGGAGAAAAGATTGATGGATACTAGCCCGGCTCTCATCTATGCGATGATCAATTAAGCTTCCACGGGAATGGGTGCAACCACACTTACAGCGCTGGCAACGGGAGATGCAAGGGACAGTGTCCAGTGAATGATGGATATCATGGAGCTCGCACTGGCGGTTTTCGCAAAAGTAAGAACAAGTAAATAGCCTGCAAAATACAGCTGAGAACAACGTCAGCACAAGATCTGTTTGCCAAATGAGCAACTTACGAGAAACATGATAATCTGATATCCTGCGACAATAGCAAAAGCGGCGAGAGGCGACGAAACGACGAGAGTGGCACAGTACGCAAACAAGGCAGCAGTGATGCCGTACAAGACCAACACCAACCACTGCAACTGTTGAATGATACAAACTTTAAAGAAGTAGGGAGACTCACGAAGAACCCAAGACCCTGAAACCCGCGTGAGACTGTAGAGAAGACGATAATTATTATAGTCGATAAAATGATTGTCCATATTGTGTCGAACATAAGGTGGCCGAGCCATAGACCAAGAGGATTAGTGAGTCCATTAGAGGATTGCATTGCTTGCACAGAGGATCGTCTCTCTCTCGAGACATAGAGAGCGAAGAACGCAGGGTATACTGACTGATGAAGGTCAGAAATCATGCTAGTTCGGATTATAAACCAATGCCTACCATTGCAATCCCAAAGAATGCGGCCCATTTTAAATCATTCAGTGAACGACCACTGGGAGCTGGAAGGGGCCGAAAAGTGGCTCTTATTACTCTCGAAGTATTGTTGATCTGTCCAGAAGATGCGTTTGTTGCTTGATTGTATAGTATGTTCGTGACAAGGTTGAGCATCACAGGGCCCAACAAACCCGGCGGTGAGGCCTCCCAAGCAATGAGAGATTCTCCCGTTGTCGGGTTAACCGAAATTCCTCCCAGAGTAAGGTCGCGGTAATTGTTGGATATTGTATTGACGAAGGTGGCATTATCTGGAACATCGGTGACTGGGACGCGTGCCATGCTTGTCCCTAGCGTTGAAACAATCCCGGGGGGCGATTCAACGACATGAGGAGCAAGGACTAAAGCGGATGAAATTGCACTGGGGAGATACAAGGAATCAGGGGAGAAATTGTGAAGAAGGTTCGCGCAAGTCTGGTAATCGCGTACGATGAAGGTAGTTGGAATTGTTGCAGCGGCAACAGCAACCGAGACAGTCAAAAACGGTGATAACCAACTACGGCGGAGAATTAGCAGCCTCTTGTAAAAGATCGTGAATGCCTGCTGAAAGAGTGAGGTTGGCACCCCGCGTGTCAACCGCATGACTGGGCTCTGCCCTTTGCCAGCGTCTTTCGTAATGCTCCCGGAGGGGAGGTCCAGTGTGCCATTGGATGAGCGCTTGTCGTTTTCGGCAAGCGCTGTTGTCTCGCTCTTCTCCATCAAGCCAAGGAAAACATCTTCGATAGACGTTCCTAGAACGTCATATGACGCTATGCCGAATTTTGACTTTTCTTCACCAAGCAACTGAAGAAGTCGAGCCACAACAGCGACATCTCGTGTGTTCAGTCGGTACAGGGTCTGGAATGCGGATAAGTAATTTGCTTGAGCACCGGGTGTGAAGGCTCGAATTCGCTGAAGAAGCTCTGACCGAGCTAAGTCTGCTTTTTCGGCATCAATGGCAGCATCCAATGTCACTTGTAAGCTGTAACCCTTTCCCAATTCACGCTTGAGTGCCACAGGAGTCCCCTGTGCCACGACTTTTCCTGGGGCGTCGAGTATGACAATTTGGTCCGCAAGAAGATCAGCCTCGTCCAGGAACTGAAAAGCTCTAGTTGACAGCAGTCGAAAAAAGTGAGCGACATCGACGTACGTGGGTTGTGAAGACGATAGTCCTGGAGCCGCGCACAGCAACGAGCGTTCTCCATAAAGAACGACGACTCAAGGGGTCGACACCCGATGTACATTCGTCCACAAGGACAACTATCGATGTATGAGAAGAGTTTTAAACGACACTGCAAAGGACCATCCTTACTCTCTGAGCCTCCGACAAGGCCAGCAGCTAGCTGTAACTTGCGCTTCTGTCCTCCAGACAATGTGCCAGCATTGGAGCGTGCCTTCTCTTCTAGGTCACAACTGCGCAATACTTCCATCAGGTCTTCTCGCTTGTCGGTATTAGCAGACCATTTGACTGCCTGCCACACCCGCAGATTTTGAATGCACGATAGATCCGGAAAGAGAATGTTTTTCTGTGGTACCAGACCTATGGTGCCTCGGGGTGGCCTCCTTTGCCCTCCTTCAAAGGTCACATCTCCGCTACTCCTAGAAATTAGGCCGCCTATGATCGACAGCGTTGTCGATTTTCCGGCTCTGGAGCTTATTAGTTGCCGTAGTACCAGACGAAATGCAAACATACCCGTTCGAACCAAGTAACACGAAGATGCCCCCCTTCGGCACGTCAAAAGAGAGATCATTAATGGCAGTGAAGGAACTTTTGGAAAAGAGAAAAGTTGATTTCTTGAAGGTCTTGTGTAAATTCCTCACAGATATTGCGACGTCAGGTGGGATAGAGATGCTTTGATCGGCGACTGCCCTCTTCCAGAAAAGAAACCGTCTGTGTGACGAAGGTCTTTTCACATCGTAAAGATAGTGTTCTAATAATATAGCCATGCACGGCCAAAGGAAAACATCGATCTGCAAACCAATCAGAAAACGGCAGGTCAGCAAAACTTGACCGCTCACAATGGCGGCTATGAGTGGATAGAGTAAGATTAAATGGTTGGTCGGGTCGGCCTTGACAACATTGGTGGGCATTTGTTGAAGTTCCCAACCTCCAATGGCCCGTATCGCGAAAACGTAGAACGCAGGAGGAAACAATAGAGTGAATATGAAAACGGTTCCATTCTTCGCGTGCTGAAGAACCAGGGCTAGTATAGCGAAGAGGATGCACAAGAATGTTGTCACAACAGCCGCCAGTTGGGGGCTCTTTCCGAACGGCGCAGCAACGAAAAACGACCAACTAGCCAAAGTCAATCCCAAAAGAAGGTGTACAACCAGTATCAGGCCGACATTCGAGGAGGAGAAAATTCGATAGTGCCATGTTAAGCCAACAGCAATCCATGCAGGCAAATAAGCTAAAGAGATGCTGACATGCCATGATCTGCGCATTTAACTGTAAATAATACATTGACCGGGAAGGGATGAAGGACGCACAAAATCCTGGCTGAATCCCGGAGTCCCATAGCCTTCATATGTGCCGTCAAACCATTTGCACGCTCACCAGCAATTGCACCTGGCAATTGGTATGCTATACCAACGTAACAGACGAACCTGCGATGACATTAGTAGTTGCATAAGACATTGATTGCTAGTCGCGTACAGAGCAAGGACAAGCAACGAGTTGATGCCTCCAATGAAACCGAGCCGAATGCTCGTGAATTGATCGGCATTCGTTTCCTGGGTAAAGGGCCATTCCAACGGGGTCTGAAGCTGAACGCCCGTTTGGAGCTCTATGATTGCCTGAACTGGTGCTTAGCGTGCGATGCCATATGAATCTGGAAAGACCGTACGTTATCTATTGCCCACTGCAAAGGTAGAACCTTTTGCTCGTAATCACTCGTGTGTCGCTGGACGTCAATGTGTCCCAGTCCTGCATCCGCTTGGATGGTGTAGTTTACTGGTCTGCTCGCGCTGCTGTTTGCGGGGACATCATAAAAAATGACGGCTCCAAAACACTGAGATAGTCCAATGAAGTTTTCAGGACAGTACGAAGGTATATCCGAGGCATTGAACAGTTGTTTGACATATTGTTGTTGTTGGGAAGGCGTAAATGAAGCCGTCATCCAAGACATAATCTGAGACGGGGATGGTGAACTTGTCCCATCTGTCGCATCTACCCAGAGAAGAAGGGAGTCAACTTTGGTTTCGAGGGCGTACACTGGGATTGGTTGCCCGATTCCGAACTGAATGAGGACGAGTCAGTTGCAAGTAGAGTATGTTCAGCTCGAACTGAAGCATTACGTTATCTGGAGTATTGAGAAACTGCTGGGCGGTGGCGAGGAATACGCCAAATGCGATAGGCAAGATAAAACATCGGAGGACGTTTGCCTACAAATGTATAAGATCCAATGCGTAGGACAGCGCAAACCTCCACTTACTATAGGGTGTGCCCAGAGCACAATCCAATTTTTCCGGAATAGAGCAACAAATTGCCGCCAGAATACGCCGCCGAACATTAGTTGCCACAGGTTCTGGACAACTCGCCTAAAACAACGACATGAGATATACGTGGCTCAGAGGATATTTGATTATGATCATAGGCTGTGCGAGACCGTCCACACGTAACCGGGCCGAGGATAGCATATTTTTATACGAGATTGTAGTGTGCCTTGTGCAGTCTGTGTGGGATTAACTCTGGTTAACTGCGGATTGGTGGCCGTTCTGCAAACGGTGAGGCATCCCAAGTTGCCCGCGAGCCATTTGATTCTGGGTTGCAAGGCAGTCGATGGGTTCCTTCGTGGTGCTACGCCAAGATCAGAAGATGGTTATTTAGGTCACAAACAGGAGGCACACTCCAAGATAAGGTGAAAAAGCAGATGTCTATCTCCGAGTCTTGCGGCGTTTCAACACAAGTATGTGGTCATCTGCGCACCAAAATGCTGTTCTGCAGTTCCTGATTGAGATGAACGCCCGTACCTTGGTCCCTGTGCACGTGAGAAACGTGTATCTCCTTTAACTTTTACTCAAGCTTGCTCCGAAGTCGATTATTCAGTACCTTCAGTATTCACAGCCAACAGAAAGGAGTCATATTTTTCAACAATGACAGTAATATTACAAACATGCGACTGTAGAATCAAGACCATGTGGACAGGTTATAATTACCGAGTAGAGACGGATACCCTGCAACTTGAGGCCTTGAGGACACGTTGACGTTTGTCATGCCTGAGAAGTACAAAGCACCAATTCGAACGGGACATTGTGACAGTGTTCAAGTACGGATACGATTGTGTTGATCACTTAGCCGACTGCAAGCTTGTTTGTTAATCGTTCTCGAAGGCCGGACAGTTGAATAACATCTTCGCATCGTTGTTGGTTGAACACATTTGCTTTACCTCGGGTACGAGCTCAAACGAAATCTCGACTCGAAATTGCCGATGAGCGAAAGCTTCGAGCAACTTCAACCGGGGTTTTTCAACTCGGCATCTTGCCGACAACTCTGTCCTGTCCAATCATTCGATAAATCTGAAATCACGTAGCGTATATCCGTACCTATCCATACACCGAGTCTTGCAGGACTTGAAGCACCATTATCTCGCTGAGCAATTCTTTGAACCTGTTTTGCAACTCGGTAAGTATTGGGTGGCTCGAACGAAAGCGGATTCATTAGCGTCGGGGATCAAGGTCAGGGGGTGAGCATGGATGGATCTGCCAGGTACATATCGAGGAGGCGACATGCCCCTGGATCAAGGGGAGCGCGTCTGGCGGGGACAGCTTGAAGTTGTGTTGTTACAGAACCAGAAGAAATGCCAGATATGTGCAGAATATTGGCATCAAATACACACGACTTCATAGCCATCTTTCTTCGGGCCACTGATTTTAACAGTGGTGAAGCATATGGACTGGTGACTTCATTGTTTCGATGTTTGTGTGTGCTTGCGAGTTGGAAAAGATCCCGTATTTGCTCGGCGACAGTCATAAACGTGTCCGTCATTAGCCCTGGGTCCAAAATTCAAGACCATCTCAGCTAGAGACCTGAAAAATGTCTGCTGCTAGGCCCCCGTATCATCCTCAAGACCCTAGCATGGGCAGGAACCCCTTCGCTGATCCGTCATATGACGACCCTTACCAAACGCTGAATACTTCTCAATTCTCAATGCATCCAGTACATTTTCCCATGGATTCAAGCAGAACATTACGGGAAAATCATATTCGAACACCCAGTCCGACACCAAGCGAGGCGAAAGAGTTGAAGACTGGAGCCATTGATTGGAAGTCGCTAACGGACTGGAGATTCTGGATACGAAAGGAATGGTTCTGTGAGTGATCCACATAACCATTCTACAGCTTCCGACAAAGCTCACTCTTCGCGTGATGACAAGGGTACTACATAATTTTGATTATCATTCTGGTTGTCACAATCCTGATTACGGTCTTCCATACACAAATAGTACATTGGTTGACACCTACTGCACAAAAGATATACAAGTGAGTGGACGTCTGAACAATGTCTGTCGTTCTCTTCTCTCGTTTCGCATCGTTCAAGTCCAGTTGTGCTGATCATGCGTTAGCCTACCCGGTGGCTGGGCCATACCGATTGCCGTCCTGTTTATACTTTCCTTCCCACCGGTAAGGTTCTCTTACTTGCCTCGCAACCGTTTCTGAACATTTTCAGCTCTTTGGACACGAAATTGTGGCTATTTTGTGCGGTGTTGTCTGGGGCCTGTGGATAGGCTTTGCAATCGTCGTAGCTGGGACCTTTATTGGTGAAGTTGGCAACTTCTAGTACGTGATCCTACCCCTGGAGCACCTCCTTCATTGATCGTACATCGTAGTGCCTTCAAAGCTTGTTGTCGTTCTCGTGGAGAGAAACTTGAAAGAACAAAGATTTCATATGCTTGCCTCGCGAAAGTCGTACGCGAAGGAGGATTTAAAATTGCGCTTATAGCGCGGTTGAGTGCTATTCCAGGCCATTGTGAGTCAAGGTCCAGGAAGCTTTAGGATATATCTGAAGTCATTGCAGTCACGACCGCTATCTTTTCTACATGTGGCATGGGCATTATTGTGTTCTCCCTAGCTGCGCTTCTGTCAATGCCAAAACAATTCATCACCGTATATATTGGAGTCGTTTTCGAACAGTCTGGCACCGGTGAGCGTGTCTTGCAACCCCCGAGACATTGGAATTGACAAACAACAGGAACAACGACTACCAAAAACAAGATTATTAGTGATGTTGTCATTGCAATCACTATTATCATAACAGTACTCGCCATGTGGTACATCCTGCATGCCATGAACAAAGTTAAACCCGAAATCATATACAAGAAACGTCGAGCCCGGTAAGCCTCCATTTCAACGCATAGGATGACGTCTGTCCTTACCGGACTATGTAGGATAGGGAAGCTGGCGGGGCTAGATACTGCAAGCATCGACTCCGATACGATACCTCTTACAACACCCGACACGCCTTATCAAAACTGGGATAGACGGGGTGCACCATCAACCTCCGAAGTCGAGCTTTTTGCACCTGTCCCTGAGCGAGTGGGGGACTATTCCCGAGGATACGAAATGCTTCATGGACGGCAACGACCAAGAGACGAGGAAGAGGTCGAATGGGATATGTCTTCAAGTGCCTATGCCGGGATCGAGGAGGACCCACCTTCTGGTGGAAGAGGGCCTTCCTACAACGTTGGCGGTCTGGCGTCAGCGGCAAGCTCGACAACGACCTTGTATGCGCCTACGCCCCAGCGAAACACACATCCAGATTTCCTTTCATCAGCCTACGGTCCCTCTCCAATTCAAACACGGCAAGCAGGCGGTGCCTCTCTTGTCGCGCACACTCCGACACAGGAGTCTTTCTCTGTCTCACTTGATGCTTCCTCCCAGAATGATGGCGAGCGCAGAGCAGTACCATCTTTTGATGCTGCTCAAGGACGCGTGGAACGAACAAGTACAACGTCTAAGGCGTCGGAGGATGTTTCAAACCCTCCGTATCAGTCTGTCGTTGGTAGTTCGTCTCAGCCAAGGAATTTGGACGAGAATCATAAAGGTATGAGTCCACCACCAAATTATAGTACATAAGCAAAGCACCTTTCATTCGCACTGTTGACCCCTCTCTATACTGTAGTAACTACACAGATTTGTATTTAGTGATACCCGTCCATCAAAGTAGGACTTGATACCCAGAGTTATGCATTTACATGCGGTGGAAATAGAGGCAGGTGTGGGACTAGGATTCTTCCCTTTGCCAACAATCTATGATCAGAATTATGAGCTGAATTCACGTTGTGAGGGTACTCGTCGGAAATGACACTTACTGTCTTGTAGTAGGCATAGTAATGATCAGCCGACAGGTAGTCTTACAAGCATGATGCGCCCATCCTCACAGCCCAAGACAATCATGGACAATCCCTGAGTCCATATACTCACAGAAAGATGCCTGGGAATCGATAATACGGGCACGGGAGTCTTCTGTTGAGAAAAGAACGCTGAACAGTAGTGCTGCTCGCTTTCCTGACAGTACCAGACAGGAATACCTTGCCAAAGAGGCATGTTAGGGAGGTGTTTAAGTGCACCGTGACGTCCTTCTATAGTATGGTGGTTGATAAGATCGTATGATAGGAAGTCGCCGTCATATGTCTGTACCACGAGTTGCGAATTGTCCGGTAGGAACGTTATTGTGTGAATCTCGGCGTATTTGTAAGCCCGAGGGATGTTGAATGTAGCGATGGTTGTGTTGTTCACAACGTCAAGCAAAGAGATACCGCCAGGACCGAGTCGACCGGCGGCACGGGCAACGGCGAAAACAGCACTGTTTTCTGCAATTGACACTGCGGACACTTTATTGCCAGATTTCTCGATGGTATGCATGAGACTTAGTGTGTCGAGACTCCACAGAGTAACACCACCACCATCGCATGCAGCAACCAACACGGTGTTCGAGAGTGCCACTGCCAGCAATCCACTAGGCGCTCTGAGAGTTCCATGTAATGCCCCATCTCCATCATTCCACAGTTTGATAGTTCCATCTCTCCATTGCCCCGAAGCGAACAGCCCACCGCCAGGGCCAAACCCAAGTGCCAGAACCCTGTCCGTGTGAGCCTGGTGGGAAGCAATCCGTCGTTTTGTAGGGCCGGTCTCCCATAGTTCAACTGTACCATTCTGGAACCCACAAGCCAGTTGTGAACAGTCTCGTGATAAAGCCAGTGCAGTGACAGCAGTTGCTTCTTCGCTCGAGTGACTGCAATCGTCGATACCTCGAATATCCCAGATGTACACACTGCCACCAGATCCTCCAACGGCAAGGCGAGTACCATCTGGTGAGAACGCTAGGGCGACAGGGGTTCCCCTGAACAGTAACGTAGATATGAATGAGTGGTTTTTGGTGTTGTAGAGCTTGATACCATCAAAGCTTGCGATTGCAAAAATGTTGTCCAGTGAGAAGGCCATCGATTGTGTCAGTCCGTGGTTTAGAATCTCGATTTGAGTCAGGGAATCGCTCCACAGCGTCACTCGATTGTAATCTGCAGTTGCAAGTAGAGATCCGTTCGCTGAGATTGCCAAGCAGCGCCAATCCCCATCATTTGAGACCCCAATGGTGCCAACAAGCACGCCGTTCTCACTATTCCATAGTGTCAACCTGTCATCGCTTGACAGAGATGCGATTCGGGAGCCATCACCCGAGAAGTTAAAGGAGTGACATGATTCGCATCGTAGATCAGCAATGAATCTTCCGCTGGTCCCATCCTGAAGTTTGAAGATACCGTTCACCGACGAATATGCGAGTCGTGTGCCAGTAGGGGAAAATTGAAGCCGAGACCGAAATCTCCCGCTATCGAAGCCATCGAAGCTGTCTATGAATTCGGCATTTATACTGTCCCATAGCCAAACAGTTCCGTCAGACAACGCTGCCGCAATCCGGCTGCTTTCAGACGAGAGTGCCAATTTTTCGATCTTCGACGAAGTTGTGAACATTGTACCTCTTGCGCTTCCGTTCACGTTATAGTACGTTATGATATTGTCCTCGGATGAAGCGACTGTAGAAAAATCCTTGGCGACCGCGAATATGTGACCTGGGATCGTGGATATGAGTGTGCCCATAGCTGAGCCCCAGATCTTCAACTTTCCCTCATACCGAAGTTGGATATCGTTCTCAGAACAAGAAACAAAAAGAGTGCTGTCAAGTGAGAATTGAAGGAGTTGAACACATTCCTCATGACTCAGGTTAGCGACCAGAGTATCCCACTTCTCTGGCCCACCTTCAATGCCACATACGTTGTGCACTGCGTCCTGAATATATCGACGATATAAGAGGCTATCTGTCGGTGTGAAGGGAAGTGCTGAATAATACGTATGAAGCGCCGATCGTTTGATGAGTTCATAGAACTTTGAGATGAAATGTAATGCGTCCGATAAGAGCTGAGACAAGTCCGAAGATGTCGACTTCTATATAATCTCATTAGCTTCATTTGACATATCGTGCGAAAGCAAACTGTACCAGAAGTATCAGGGAAATACGAATAGCACGATGAGCTGAGTCCAATTTTCCGATCAGACTCAGAACTTCAAACCAATGCAGCATGTGCTCATCCACAAACTTCTTCAACCCCCTCATGAGATCAGAATTTTTGATGTTTGCGACCTCGAGATGATTGATCCAATATACGCATGAGTAATGGAGTTGTTGTGGGATCTTCTCCTGTAGTTGTTCATCCGTTATCCCATCCTCCTTGACGCCGTCCTTGTTGTTCATGAATCGAGCCCAATCGCCAAGTCCCAAGATATTACGCTTAAGATGTTTGTCCATTATCTCGAAACAGCGTGTCGCAATATGCGTATGGCAGGTCCTTGGATCAATGAAGAGACGGGTGTCCTTACAGCGCACCGGGTCCGTGAGGTAGTCCGAAAACGATTTGTGGTAGATGCGTGGTATATCATCACTGCCGAGTAAAATGACAGATTGCAAATTCCGCAACATCGTATATATGTTCTCGGACTCAGAGTCCTTACCGATGAAGCAAGTAAGTGTTGTGACCGGGAGAGGTGTTTGAATGGTCACAATTGTCCCAACAATAACCTGATATTGATTCACTATATCATCGTTATCGCCGTCATCGGCATCCACCTGGACGGCACTACGAATTATGACGGAGTAGAAGTGATTTAGAGCGTGGAAGGGTGTACGATCCTTTGCAAATTCACCGAGAAGCCTTTTCATTCGTGCGCCAGGATCACCCAATGCTGTGTTCAACACGTAAAGGACGGCAGTAGAAGCAATGATGAAGAGCCTTCCTGCAGCCTTGACGAGAAGTTCTATATCCTCGTCACTAGCGCACCAGTTTCCCCTTGGGTTTAATAAACGCGGTCTTACTTGTTCTTGTGAAAGACTATGCGATAGGTAGAGCCGAATGTCACCGTCGACTACCTTGTCTTCAATATCTTGCAGATGAAAAATTTTATGGCCATCATGATTGCCAAAGAGATAATTGACAAGAGGTCGAGGACGAGCAGTCAGAATGACCTTGAACGACGGCAACAGTCGAACGAGCTGGGTCAACCCCATGACAACAGCATCTTCGTCATCTTCGTCGCATTCGTCCAATGCATCGACGACGACAAGTATCGGTCGAGCGTGTGACTGGACGATGCTCCGTAGCGGATCCAGTATAAGAACTTTGAGTTGTTCTTGAGGATCCTTCGTAGTAGAGGCTGATCCGCGCTCTGTTAGCAACACATCTCCAATGGCCTTGGCAAACGCTTCATTGTAGACGCAAAGCTGATATGCGATCGTACAAAAAAACTTTTTGGCATTATTGCGGTCGGCCTCGTCTCGTGAGAAAAAAAACGAGGCGCCCAAAAGATTAAGGTCAGCTGCTCTTGATGCGATGGTGTAGGCAACAGTGGATTTCCCAATGCCAGCCAGTCCAGAGAGTACATACATCCTAGACTCGCCTGGGCCGGTGGCCCAGTCTGCCATCTCTCGGAGAAGTGCCACTCTCGTGCCCTCGAAGCATAGTCCACTCTTCTTCTTGGCTTGATAGTCATTAAACACGGCCTCTGCACGTGGCAAAGTTATTATCGACTGGGTCTGGGGGTGGAACATTTGAGGATCGTTAAGATCGTTATAGAGCAGTACACACCAAGACATGTTTCTTCAAAGTGTCGTCGATGTCTGGCAATACAGTGAGGTTAGCTATATAATCACAGATCTACGAATATCGAATAATGCTTTGGTCAGGATGTATAGGTGCAACATACCAAATTCCTTTGAAGTTCTGTAAATTGACCATCTGATTTGCACATAAGCTTTCGGACGTATCATGAGAAACCAAGCATAATCACCGCCAAATCGAATAATGGTGGCATTTCCACCAACGACGTTAATATCCGTATCGCTGATTTTAAAGTTTGAGGATCCTTCAAATAATGTTATCACAGGGTGCCCTTGTCTCGAGATGTCTTTTTCTTGGCGCTTGTTTCGGGTTTTACAAAGTGTGCGGGAAAAGATGAGGCTGACTGTGATCGTGAGCACTGCCGCTACCACAGGATAGAGTAACGGTGACCAAAGGAAGTCAAGGATACCGCTGTAGATACATGTGGCGCATATGGACACCTGCCAGTATGGGGACATGGATGATATGTCGGATGTTGGTGAGAAGGAGCCCACGCTGGGAACGTGATGGAACTAAATTTAGAGAGCATACACCCATGAGGCTCAGGCTGCTGCAGCCGCGGCTACCCATAGTGCCAACTTCATCCCCCAGAAGGTCCAGAAACTGAAAATGGACTTCCCCTTCATCAGTGAGCCCGATGCCTTGCGATACGCCTTGGACACGAGTACTAATTCCCTGACCCTAACACTCACCGCCGCAGAGGTAACTCAGGGCACCAAATCAAACTCCTCAAGCCCACGAGGCCCGAGGACATAACAAAACCACCCGAGCAGATTTTGACCATCAACAACTCACTCGTCAAAGACTTACGCCTTGGTTGAGGTAACACATTAACACTGTTGTTATCTCTTCACACAAGCCCTTAAGCAGGGACGACCATGCTATCCTTCAAGAAGCCGTAACCAACACGTGTCAAACCCCCATTGACGATTTGCACAACGAACAAAGATACGATATCACACGTTAAATTTGTGGGTGTACCCAAACTACGTGCCGACGGTGCACCCCCCACGCCTGACCAAGTCGCAGAACATGTTTCCAAACATCCAGCATGGGAGGGTCCCGATGGCGGGGCGGTCGGGCGACCTATACTCATTCCCCCGAAGGACCCAAAAGCAGCCTTCCTAACAGTCCTTATCAAAGTACACGACACCCGTGGAGAAGCCTGCGCCAAGGCTCTCACCAAGACGACGGTACACATCAACAATGAATTCCGACACTGCAAACTTTGGCTCAACTTTGCAGCAATACCACGGTGTTCCCACTAGGGCCACTCGACCTACATATGCCGGACGGCGGTACCCAACTGTGGCACACTCCGACACAGGGGTCTTTCTCTGTCTCACTTGATGCTTCCTCCCAGAATGATGGCGAGCGCACAGCAGTACCATCTTTTGATGCTGCTCAAGGACGCAAACTGTACGCGCAATATACACGGAAAGTCTTCACGTTCAACGAACTCCCTGGCGATGACGTTGTGTTTTCTCGTTGACGGAGCGAGGGCGCCGGCTTTTTCGTAAAGCAGAGCAAGCCTGAAGATGAAATTCGCTGGATAAGCAAATGTGGTCATGGTCGGCGTCTTCATGTGGCATTGTCCGGGTATACTCTGGATTCGGAGGGATCATAACAACCATACCAGTCATGTTGTGCGAGAGACAAAGTGTACGCACATGTATAGATACTTTACGATCCATTCTCCTGGCGCTTCTATCATCTAAGTAACGTCGCAACAAGGACTTTTATCCTAGTATTCTCATTCATATTAGTGATCCAACCTATCAGCCCAACTGAAGTGCCCCATTATTCATCCTCGACAAGTGCGGAACCATCCATTAAAGCTTGTTTCTTCCTCTCCCTCTCTAGCCTTCCCTTCCCCCTAACAAGGTCCACGTCACGCCAGTTCACGCTAGCTTCCTGGAATATAACCATATCCTCATCATACCTCGCTACGAACCGCTCCACTTCTCGGCCAAAAACGTCATTGCCAGTATCTGATGCTGCTATAGTCTTCCGCACCCCGGCAAAAAAGGCGTCAAGAATAGTGAGATTGTGCATCACGAGCAGTGAATGAGCCGACATCTCATGCGTGTGCAGGAGATGATGGATATATGCGCGTGTATGAGGAGGCCTATACGCCTCTGTGCTTGATTCTGGCTCTAGTTCAGCTTCGAGGTTTGGTGAACTGTGGCAGATCCGAGTACCAGGCGAGACGGGAGAACAAGCCAGACATGAACATATCAGTGGTGGCGCCTCTGAGGTGGAAGTTGAGCTTAGGTTTGACGCTGGCGAGAAGCAGCTCGCGAAACACGAGAAGTCGAGGGAATAGCGAGAGTCGTAGAGGTTATGGCCAATGTCTAGTTTGCCATTGTCCCTGCGGCGAAGAACGGCTGCAGTGTATGCATGGGACAGTCCGTGCGGGGCGGGAAAAGCGAAGTCCAATGCAATGCCTATTTGCGCAGCGCGTTGAGCAAAGTGAGCATCAAACAAGTCTATTCCAGCGGATTGGATCAGTCGGAGCATTTCATGGGGCGATGCAGCTGTGTTGACTATTCGTAGCTTGGAAGTAGGAAGAGGTTCAAGCGAGGCATGGATGAATGGCAGGAGTTGCTCTGTAGAGACACTTGAGGTCGCGTCTTCCAAGACAGATTCCCAAGCAGGGGGTGAGTTTGCAGAGCTCTCCTGATTGTCAGATGGCCCGCCATCGTCTGCGACTTTCCTTGTGTCCGCTCTGAATGAAAGACGAAGTGGAACGAGGTCGAAGGTGTATCCTATCACCCCCTCATCGAGGCAACGTAAAGGTGCCACCTGCTCTGCTTCCTTGCCGTGGAGCTTTTCTGATAGGCTATCGGAGAATACCCGACGTGCAAGCATGCTTGTTCCACCGGCCATATGAACCAAGACGTTGGGCCGGTAAACAGGCCTATCCGAAACGCCATCTGTGAGAGGGATGGGGCGAAGCATGTCTGCTAGCCATCTTATCGTTCTATCGATCGCTTTTGTCAGACGCTTTTGGGAGTAGGGTGGCTTCGTGAATGGGATATCGGAGAGGGCGACAACAACATCGGGCTGGCAAGCAAGAACGTACGACCGCCATTCTGTTGCATTGATCTGCGAGGATAGTTATTCTCAATAGATGCTAGACCGGAAACGAGAGAAAGATACCTTCCGTACACCTCTTAAACAACACGCGGAGATGTGATTGTTGCCATTCGGAGGCATATCTCTTCCATCTGAGGGGTCTCTGATAGTCATAGACAATACATGCTTGTCAGGTCTAAAGCCGAGAAAGCCGTGGAGGGGATCATTTCCACGTTGAAGAGTTGGTATAGGTGGGTTTCTGTCCAAGCTGATAAGGGAATAAAATATCAACGGCTTGAGAAGTCGTTCGCTTTATCCAATGGAAAGACGAGATAGATAAACTTGGACTTACAATGACTCGAATGGTATATTGACCCAACGTACGGCATCTGTTTTGTTGTGGTGGTCTCGTGAAAGGTGGGGAATAACTCCACGAGATGTTGAAGTGAGAAGGTTTGGAGTTGGGATTAAATCACTTGGTGATAGGCGTTGGAGAAGGACTTTTCCTATGCGAGGAGCAAATTTGGCACTGGATGTCGACTGCAAGGTGAATTGCATGCGAAAAAAATCGTCTGGCTCAGCTGCAGACATTGCTGCTCAAGCAGCGGCCTGTAGATCTACTAGGAGACCGGACCATAGTCACTCTGTCACATCATCTGTAATCCGACTGCTTAGCGTCGTGAAATTCTAGCGAGAGGAAGTCCACAGCTAACAACTGCTCTTTGTTGGTCGAGCTCGGATGAATCGCTCAAAGAACGCTTCAAGTTATGACTTACGCGCTGTCCAGTGGATCTATTTTTTCCTCATACAGATTGGGACGCAAAGCAATTACGAGCTCGTTCTCGACCTCTCTACCTCATCCGACATGGGAATCCACCTACTAGTATACCAACTCTTCAACACAGAAATGATCCCATCCACGCAGCATGTATTGTCTATGACTATCAGAGATCCTTCAGATATGCCTCCGAATGGTGTTGTTTAAGCCTGAGGTGTGCGGAAGGTAGCTTTCTCTCGTTTCTGGTCTACCATCTATTAAGAATCCTCTTGCAGATCACTCTAACAGAATGGCGGTCATACGTTCCAGCTTGCCGGCCCGATGGTGTTGTCGCCTTCTTCGTTATCCCATTCACGGCCCTACTCCCAAAGTGTCTCACAAGCTGCTCCATCCAGTGACAGACATGTGTCGATGGACTCTAGCGTGGTGGTTCTTATTTGTTTCGAAACGTGCCACACTTTGAGGTTGTATATCTTCAATGATGCGTTGCATACCCCCTCCATTACTGGCAACGCCGGTCGTATCTTGTTTTTTTGTTCAATGGCGCCGATCGTATCGAGTCTTCTCTGATAGCTTCTATTTATTGATTTACTGTATTGATCACCAACAGGTTTGTTCTGGTGAGCGGCTTCCCAGCTTTACAAAAAGCAGGTTCATCGTTCGCTCCGTCAACAAGAAAACACAACGTCATTGTCAGGGATTAGTGCTTGGCTTAGGCTTCAGTTCGTGGAACGAGTATATTGCGCGTACAATATGCAAGCCAGTAGCAACCTTATAAGACCGATAAAAATACATCAAAATCCGAGCCCGTTTGTTGATGATAATGTTCTTCTAATTCTTTCTTTGTGTTACATTTAGCCAGCGGCTGTCTTTCCGTCATGAGAAGTCGGTGACATGACGGCATGGGATCCAATGCCTCTCAACGAGCGATTATGACGCGAAATCTCTAGCATCTCAGCGAATGTTCGCTTGACATATACTGGCGGATTCGGACGAGGCCAGCGAGTGATACCGGTGCGGTCTGGGATTGTTATCCATTGAAGCGGTAACTTCAGCGTCTGACTCCATCTCTCCATGTCATTCTTGACTTTCAATGCCTCTTCATCCTCCAAGACATCCTCTAGCTGTCCCTCTCCAAACTTTGATATGAATATGATGCCGGCATCACTGTCAAGACGTCGGGGCCATGTGATTGCTGCCGCCAAGATATGAAACTTGTTGTTTTCGGCCAACCAGCCATTGAATACACTCTGTAGACGTGCGTTAATGAGTGGGGTATCATCACCAACGTTGAGGCCGAGGTCAGTGGCCAGATCGCGCGCCGCACTCATTGGCACGAAATAACCACTAAGGATAATGGATCCGTCTGGCTGAGGATTATGATGAGATTGCAGCACAAGTTCAAATTTAAGTCAGGGCTCACCATTGCATTTTGAGAAGCTAGTGGTTTATGAAAACAGTAGTGGTTGAGGATGTAGAGGAAAGGAGACGATACAATTTTCAAGAATCTGAATGGAGAACTGGGAAATGGGAAGAAAGCGATTGTAAGGGTGCCGAAGACTGAAGTACTGAAGACGGAGGGTGATGTAACACGGGGGCAGTGAGACCTAGAGCAGCGGCCAGCAGTTTGGCAAAAGATGCAATTAATGGATAGAGTACGGCATCATACATTTCAAACACCACTTTTCATACAGCTACGCTAGAACACGAGGAACGTGGTAGATGGCAGCGATGGCGAAGAGAAGGGAGTGGATACAGTAACGTCAAAGAAGAGCTAGAGTACTGTGCCATCCCTATGAACAGTGTTATGACAATGGTTGGCACCGGACCACTCTATTCTTCCTTATCTCCGTACCCTCATTTCCAAAGTATCTTTCAGACTCGAATGACCAGTACAGGTTGCCTTGCACATGGGTCATGCCTTTGAACACGCCAGACATGAAAGCGACCTACCAGTCATCCAATCTTGGAGGCTCATGACATATTTAGCAACGTGGCCGTCGATTTCAGGTCCCCATGAAGGCAGACGTTTGCGGTCTCGCTCGAACCTGTCAACACAAGAATTGCAGCGCTCGCCTACTTCGTTTACAGCATCTTGAAGGCTTAATCCATTCTCTTTCATGACAACCGCCACCATGTTGTATCCCAAGCCTTTGCTTATCTCTTTATTATAAGAGAAAAGGTCCTGAAATATCGTCAGCAGCGATTTTCTTAGTGGAGTCCGTCTTACATTGATCCAGGCACTGTAGTCATTGGAGGCTTCTTCAAGCGACTTTATCACTTCATGCTTGAGGACATTTTCTGGGAGGACATATCCGCCACAGAATTCATACCAGGGATAAAATGTATTAGCCCCGGACGTATGTCGGCAGCACGCAATATAGACCTCAAGATTAGGATTGTGACCTGCATCCCTATCTTCCACCTCCTGGTGTATTGCTTGCAGAGTCAGCCCCATGTAATCAATGAAGCGCTTCAAGATAGATGGATCTGCTCTCTGGGCGAAGCGGCCAAACCACCTTCCAGTAAAATTTAAATCTCGGTCTCTGTCAAGCTGAGACACCTACGATTTTGTGAGTAAACCTGCCTTCTCATCCGTCCGATAGTTGACAGGATCGCGCATTGCGGCGAGGCTACTCTTCAGAGCTACTTTGAATGATTCTTGGCTGACTTCGTCACCCGAGTCATCCATTACGAAGGCCCAGTTCATATAGTCCATGAGTAGACGGAGGTGGTATGCATCCGTGTCTGGGTAGCACATGGAGACAAGGAGTCCGAACTTTGCTTTCACAAAGGTGGTGCGTCTCTCCTCGCTGAAACCAACGCCGTCGGATAGCCATGAATTAGATGCTCGTGATTGTTCCTCACATTGCGGATTAATGCGCAATGGATAAGGCAAGTGTGCGAAGAGGTCGGGCAATATGAACTGCGTGCTGTTGGTTGTCATGATCAAAATAATAGGGAGGTTGTGTGGGTAAGAACCGAGGAATTGCGTTGATTTAAGGCCTGTGGATTACCCATCATTGATAGCCAAGGCGACGACGGAACGTTTGAAGTTTGAACAGCATATATGAAGGTAAAGATGTGCTATCGATATGCTCGCCTTCATTGCAAGGGACGAGAAAGGGAACGAGGTCAAAATAACCGCTGAGGAACGTAGAAGTATTTACCGACGCTATCGTATTGCAGTTTCCGTCAACGACACAATTTTAACTTTAAGTGCCGCGGCTCTCGTTCGCCGCTGGCAAAAGCTCTAGGCCTCTAGTGCCGAGGCAATTTTGCGAACCTGAGCGATTCGCAAGAGTCACCTGTGGGCAAGCAAACGCTGGGCCTATGCTACAAAATTAGACGTAGGCGCTACTCACCTTGGATGCTAACAGGAACAAACAAACATGTGGAATTGATCGCAGAAACGGCGGTGACAAGGCAGCTCCTCCTCAAATCTGACACTCGCGCCCTCATGAACCGCATCAAGCAGAACACGGTAGACTCTCCAATCTCACCGCCATCCCCCCCTTTGTCGGACTCCTCAGCTGATGTCAGCATATCCTCTGCCAGTGAGCGTGTTCCAAAGCAAGAAGTGATCGACCACAACCAGAGTCATGTTGTTGAAACCGCTCCACGAGGTCCATGTCCAACATTATCGCGTCCAGCGTCTCCCTCAACGCCTTCATCTGACGAAGGCCCCCGACAGGAACAAATGGAAGTTCCTCCCTACGACGACACCGCGACCTGCATATGGGACGATTGCGGCATGGTATTCACCCATTTGCCGACTTTGATAGAACACATTCATTCAGGTAAGCGTCCATCATTGTCGGCGTTGTACACTTCCTTGCACCTCCCGCACCGCCACACACGTAAGTGTGAGCCGATTCAGCCCCTCTGGCCACGTATCGAGGTTTTTAATATGACTGCACACGGCTGATACAAGAACTTTATAGTCCATATCGGGTCGCAAAAGCCAAGCTATACATGTGAATGGTCGACTTGCCCGAGGCGTGGACTACCACAGACTTCTCGCTTCGCGCTCGTTTCTCATATTCGCTCGCACACGGGCGAGAAGCCTTATATCTGCCATCTTCCTGGTACGTTTCTCTGCCTAAATTCTCGCGTCTTCCCACTGAGAATGTATGCGCTGTCCTTAGAATGCGATAAATCGTTTACGCGTTCAGATGCTCTGGCCAAGCACATGCGTCAGCAACACCATATCGAACCTCCCGCTCCGGGACGCGGTGGGTCGAGAAAAAGAAAACGCAACGATGATGCGGTTCCGGCTCCGAACGAAGTCACCAACTCTGCATCTGCCAGTGGATTCAACACTTTCAAAGTAGAGCCTGATGCAGGAATGGACGATTTCCCGCATGGTTTTACGAACGGACGAGCTTCGCGGCCTGGATCACCTCGTCCGGGTGGAGGTGATGAAATCGACGGGAATCCTTCCGAAGAGCTGCCTGCTTACTTGGCGCAACATTATATGCCTGAGACCGGGCTGGTCATGGGCCGGACGCCAGCAATGGCGATGTACTTGTTGATGAAGGCAAAGCACAGATATGCTCTCCGAGAACACGAATCGCTTTTGGAAGAATTAAAAGTGGCTAATGCTGAGCTCAAGCGAGAACAAGAACAAAAGGAACAAATGCTGGATCGCTTCCTGGTCAGCGCCTTTGGGTGAGTGATGATGACAAGTCGTATTGGACCGTTGGTGATATCGTTTGTCAGTTCACAGGCAAAGGAACTGGTGGAACCTCCGCATCCTCCGCGTGGCATAGACCTTACTGCCTCACCGGAACCTAGTACGCCGTACCAGCAACTTCCGACCGCACTCCTATCAAATCCATACCTGCTATCAATGGTTACAACCGATGAAAGACGATCTACGTAGCTAGTTTTCATACCAGCATCTACATCATATACAAATGTAATTACCTTGTACACCAGTATACATGCATAAGAAAGTAGACCATTTCTGTTTGGTCGCTCTGTTTTCCAACGGCCTTGCTTGTTTTCACTGCGGAACAATGACTTCTCCATTCACACCTTACACTCCTGGCTCAACCTTCAATGCTGCGACACCGTCAACACCTACGCCTGCGGGCCGTGGTCGTCCCAGAGGCTCAACAACTGGCACAGGTGCCAAACGAGGCCGAAAACCGAGAGGAGCTGTCATGGGAGTAGGCACTACGCCGACTCGAACTCTCCAAGACGCGTCTAGCAGTTCAACAGCAGCGGCGTACTCGACACCGAGCTATGCACATGTACATTGGGCATTACCCACGAGTTCAGCTTCGTCTGAAACAGCTGCTGGGACGTCAACAACGCCTCTCCCTACTTCTTCAAGTCTCTCTACTATTGCGCAGACACAACACCAATACAGTGTACAAAGCACTCTACAAACAGGCGGTGCGAATGCCACTGCTGCTGCTACGACGTCGACCTCCACAACGGGAACACCTTTAATCTTTACGCTTCCCGTAACAGCTCTATCATCATCATCCGCACGAGCTGCAGCAGCGTCTTCGTCTAATGCACCCAGTACGACTGCTCCGCCTGCACTAGATACGACAGGTATGTTGGCGATGCCAAGTGGAACGGCTGGGGCTGGAACTGTGTTACAATCGGGGGCTGCTGGAGGAGGAGGAGGAGGACATATGCCACCTCCGACACGCTTGCCTGGTATGGGAGGAGACGACGATGGTGAAGGTGACGATGAACTGTTTCCTGCGATGGCGGACGACGATTATTCGGCGCAGCTGTCTTGGCAGAGTCAGTCGAAGGATAATTTGAAGTACGCGTTTTCTTTCCCCCTCTAAACTGTGGCTGATATCGGGTGCAGAGTCTTGATGGATAACTTTTCACCAGAGCAGTATGATAGGTTCGAAGCGTACAGGAGACACGCTCTTCCCAAACAGGCCGTAAGAAAGGTGTGGTGTCTATACGAAAAGAAGAAAAAACACACTAGCTAACTGGCAAAAAAGGTTATCCAACAGTCTACTGGACAACAAGTATCCCAACCGGTGGCACAGATTGTGGCTGGTTTTGCAAAGGTGTTCGTTGGGGAAGTCATCGAAAAAGGTGAGCAAGCAGAGCTGGGCTGGGGTTTTTGTGACGCTGAGATTCGGAGTTTAGCACGAGCTGTGCAGGAGCGAAGAGGGGAGAGGGGACCTTTGTCGCCTGATCACCTTCGTGAGGCGTATAGAATATATCAGCTAGAGACAGGGCGAGTTGGGGCAGCTCGGCCTCTGAGAGCAAAGAAACTGTTTGTGAGATGAATGCGCGTGTAGTCGACCCCAATCTGTACGTACAGCTCATGGCTCAAGCGCTCACTTGCCTGTCGTGCAGCGCATCAGCAAATTCATTATCGGTGTTCACACTGGGATGGTTACCGGATCGTGTCTCCTTATGGCATACCAAGCCAAGAACGAACGGTCCCAGTCAGTTCAGTGGCCTAAGACAGACTAGTCGCTGTAGGTTATTAATAAAGGTCTTATTAATCGTTCGTGCTTCTCGCGACCACGAGAACGTTTTATGGCCGAGAAGCGAGAGAGTAAGCACTCGGGGTAGAACGTGGGCGGCACATTGATCGATGGGCGCAGATCCAGATCGCGACAGACGAAAGTCGAAGTTACATCCAAACAAACATCTAAGACTACACTTACTCTACTGACTACTCCTACAACTCACATTCCATAGTACAACCACCAATTTCCTTTCTTTCAACGTTTTACGAAAATGACCCATGAATCAGCGCATCCCAAGCCCTGTTCTTGCTCTGCAGCGTCTGAATGAAACCTGCCCTCTGTGCCTGCGTGCCTTCACTTCTTGATCGACCATCTGGATAAACACCATTCATGTATGTTGCCTCCAGATCGGAAGCCGTTGTTTGAAGAGGATGAGATCGTGGGCGAGGATGTATTGCCTGCGCAGGAGGCGGCGCTAAATCGTGCACTTCTCCGTTAGCGCTCGTCGACCCAGCGGCCACCAGTGGAGGTAACATCTGCAAGGGCTCTTCTTCCGGTATAGATGAAGGCCCCAAAGTAGGTGAATGCGTCGTCGATGGAGAGCTCTCAGTCATTACAGCAGGTGTGACCACCCCAGAAGGAATACTAGAATGTCCGGGCGACGTTAGGACATGGGGAGGAGTCCCATGAGACGGAGTGAAGGGGGGTGAATGAGGAAGAGACGGAGGATGTGAGTTGGGATGTGTTGATGATGCCTGAGATTGAGAAACCTGCGGAGCAGATGGGGAGCTCGTAGATGGCGTCAGATCCTAAAGACGGCGATGGTAGGGACATGAGTGATCTATTATAGCGAAGAGAGAAAAGAGAGCAAGATCGGCGACTCACGGGACGACCGAATGTCGACGGATGGGACGGATGAGTAGATAGAGGATGCCGATGGTGTGGATGCGTTGCCTGAGGCGGATGAGCCCCAGCCGGCGGCGTCTGCGGATGAACGTGTGTCGAATGTGCTGAAGGCGAGTGCGAGTGAGTGTGCGGAAGTGAGGAGCAACCAGGCCTGATATGGGCATGAGTCGATTCACCGACGGCCAACTGCGGCCAACCCAAGTCGTGATGGAGTGCAGGAGTCGCAGAGCCAGAAGAGGAACGAGACATTGGAGTGTGCGGTCTTTTCGGTGCTAGAATGCTTCCCAGTGCCAGCCTCAGCGCTTCCTTGTGATGTACGTTATTCCTCGCAGTGTGGTCATGATGGTGCGGTGGTGCGTTCATGCTAGCAGGGCACGAACGCTCGACTTTGGCAGGCTTGGAATGAAGCTGCATGAGTGTGTCCATCCTGTGCACGAGAGAAGGACGTACCATCGTTATGGCAAAAACTTGCCGTCCTGAGCTCCACATATTTGTCTTATGTAGCTTGCACAGCCACCACACACGCTTGCCCCGAACGCGGAGAAGGCTCAGGTAAGTCTAATTTCTCTTAGCCCCATCAGCCCTCAGGTTTGTCTTCGAGACTGAAAACTCGGTACTCGAAGATACCCACGTGTCTGACTCTCGGACATTTGAAACAGAATGCGTGTCCGCGCGAGTTTTAGATGATATAAAGAAAGCGTTCATCGTTGCCGCTATCTAATTCTCCGAGTCAAGCGAACACGCGATCGTCGGCGGTTGGTTGCAGAAGAACAGGGGTGAACAAGTATCATTCGTGGATACCTTATGTGGTTCAAATGTGTTCTTGGGGGGAACGAGGATGGTGGGAAGTCTCATGCTCGCACCTGGTGTCCGCTGATTAATGTCAAGCTTAAAACAGATGGCTTAGTGAGATAAATGATGACAAGATGCGTCAGCTAGATCAAGGGCTATCAATGGCTCAGTACTCGGTGACGACGAATGTTATAAAGCCCATGATGATTAACGATTGGTTGGCCCCTCAACATCTCAATGACAGATCATATCATCTTTTACGACCTAGCTTCAAACAAACCAGACTTTGCCTGGAGTCCGAATACTTGGAAAGTTAGGTGCGTTCCGTTCATACCAATCGTGGTCCGCCACAACCACAACTACCGCTCGATCATCAGGTTTGCGTTGAACTACAAGGGGATACCATTCAAGACAGAATGGGTCGAGTACCCTGATATTCAACGAAAATGCAAGGAGAAAGGCATCGCACCAGGAACAGTCACCCCCGATGGGAGGGAGATCTATACCTTACCAGCTATTTGGGACCCAAAGACCAACCTGGGCGTGTCCGAGTCGTTGCGCATAGCAGAATATCTCGACAAGACATATCCAGACACGCCACGAATCCTATTCGACGGGTTAGAAGAGTACGACGCCTGTATCAGTCCACTTCGCTTACCCGATTTCGAGCCGGTGTTGCTATTCGCCCTTCCCAAGGTACATGAAATATTGAACCCGGTGAGCCAGGAGTACTTTAGACGGACGAGGGAGGAAAGTTTTGGCCGGAAACTCGAGGAGTTTGCCCCCACTGGTAGCGAAAGAGCAGAGACTTGGGAGAGAATCAAAAGGGGCTTTGGCACCATAGATGGTGTGATCCAAAGGAATGGCGGCCCGTTCGCTAGAGGTGAACAAGTGTCGTTCGTTGACTTTGCATTTGGAGGATTCCTTATATGGTTCAAGTTGATTTGGGAGGAGAGCGAGCTTTGGAAGGACTTGGTGACTTGGAACGATGGTCGATGGGGAAGGTATCTTGAGAGGTTGGAGGAGTATGCCAAGCCGCGCGAGTCTTAGCTGATCATGCGTTGTATGCTTTTTGCTCACTGGCAGTCTGGCACTAGCGCTGACTGGACGTGGGTTATACACATCGGCTTATTCGCGCTACTAGTACTGACGCCTACTTATCCGATATAACTTCCCTGGAACCCGAAGATATCAAAAAATGAAATACAGTGCTGGGTTGAAAGTTCTGATATTAAAAACTGTTATATGTGCGCGTATCCCCAAATACATATGCTCTATTTGCTCATGTTTGCACTTCACAACGTAACTTCCAACAGGAATGGCCCGTAACTTTTTCAATCGATGATTGGTTTGAACAAAGCCATGCCTTTCGATGACCTCCTTCTTGAGATCAACCAATATGTCTTTAGCTTATGCTGCCGAGGCGTGACAAGGTCCCGACAGAAGCCGATCAGGAACTAACCTTATCGCTTGTTTGCTCAAGGTGGACAGAGATAGCACTGCGCTATGGGGTGACGTAGTGGTGATCTACGACGCTGGCAGAGAACGGGCCTGGGGACTTACAGCTTCATTCCAATTTGTACAACATTGGTTTAACCGCGCCGGAATGACACCGATGTCCTTGTCTATGAAGCTTTGGAATCACAAATCGCTGCAATATCACAGACCTTCTTGTCCTCGTTCCACGTCACGAAGCTTGACCTCGCGTCTTTCCATTCTTTCTTACTCGTTCCTACGAACAACTCATCTCGTGGACCTGAAAACTCGGTACTCGGAAATACCCACGTGGAGTCAGAATACACGCTATATTGTTGTCTGACTCTAGATTCACATTAAAGTCCAGAACTCTATCCGCATCGCGGACGCCGCGAGTTTTATTCGATGATATCAAGAATTACATGAAAGCAAGTTCGTCGTGCTATCTACGAATTTTTTTTGAATTCTCCGAGTCAAACGAACACGCGATCCTAGACCCTTGTCCCGGCGGCGGTTGGTAGAACAGGGGTGAACAAGTATCATTCGTGGAGCTGATTGATGTCAGGCTTGCAAACAGATGGCTTAGTGAGATAAATGCTAATACCATGGTGGTAAAGATCATCTGCGTCAGCTAGATCAATGGCTATCAATGGCTCAGCACTCGGTGACGCCGACGAGTGTTATAAAGCCCATGATGATTAACGATTAATTGCCCCCTCAAGACCTCGATGACAGAAGATCATATCATCCTCTACGACCTAGCTTCAAACAAACCAGACTTTGCCTGGGGTCCAAATAATTGGAGAGTTAGGTGTGTTTCGTTCGTGTCAATCGTGGTCCGCTACAACTACAACTACCGCTCGATCTCCTTGTCATCAGGTTTGCGTTGAACTACAAGGGGATACCATTCAAGACAAAATGGGTCGAGTTCCCTGATATTGAAGTAAAATGCAAGGAGAAAAGCATTGCACCAGGAGTAATCACCTCCAGTGGGAAGGAGTTCTATACCTTACCAGTCATTTGGGATCCAAAGACCAACTTGGGCGTGTCCGAGTCGTTGCGCATAGCGGAATATCTCGACAAGACGTATCCTGACACGCCACGAATCGTATTCGATGGGATAGAAGAGTACGACGCCTGTATCAATCCACTTCGTTTGCCCGATTTCGAGCCGGTGTTGCTATTCGTCATTCCCAAGGTACATGAAATATTGAACCCGGCGAGCCAGGATTACTTTAGACGGACGAGGGAGAACAGGTATGGCCAGAAACTCGAGCAGTTTACGCCCACTGGTAGCGAAAGAGAAGAGACGTGGGAGAGAGTCAAGAGGGGCTTTGACACCATAGACGGTGTGATCCAGAAGAATGGCGGCCCGTTCGCCAGAGGCGAACAAGTGTCGTTCGTTGACTTTGCATTTGGAGGATGGGTTTTGTGGTTCAAGTTGATTTGGGGAGAGGAGAGCGAGCTTTGGAAGGACTTGATGACTTGGAACGATGGTCGATGGGGAAGGTATCTTGAGAGGTTGGAGGAATATGCGAAACCGCGCAAGAATGTTTCTTAGTTGATCAAACACATTCTAGTTTGAACAGTGTCGTATGTTCATCGTTCACTGGTGGCTGGATGTGCTTGATAAGGTACTGATTCAATACACATCGGAAGGCAAGGCAACGAAGGCGGGCGCCCATGAGGCAATGCGATTATTCGCGTCCCTAGTACTAACGCCCTCTAACGCCTCCATCTGATGCGCTGGCACCCTTTTTGTACGTATAACTTCCTGAATATTCTGGTTCACAGAACCCGAAGATATCAAAAGGTCAATGAATCACTCCACCGCAGTGCCCTGGTCTAAACCATTTCAGATGAGGCTTTGGTTGATATACGTATATTCAGATGGTTTGGTGTGATAAATGAGATGCCGCGTCACCTAGTAGATTAATGGCTATCAATGACTCAGCGACAAGTGTCATAAAAGCAACGACGATTAATGGCTAGCTGACCTTCAACATCTCAATGACAGATTATATCATCTTTTACGACCTAGCTTCAAACAAACCAGACTTTGCTTGGGGTCCAAATAATTAGAAAGTTAGGTGCGTTCCGTTTATGTGAATCCTCCACCACAACTACCGCTCAAATTTCAATCTCCTTGTCACCAGGTTTGCGTTGAACTACAAGGGGATAGCATTCAAGACAGAATGGGTTGAGTTCCCTGATATTGAAGTAAAATGCAAGGAGAAAGGCATCGCACCAGGAATAGTCACTCCCGATGGGAGGGAGATTTATACCGTACCAGCTATCTGGGACCCAAAGACCAACCTGGGCGTGTCCGAGTCGTTACGCATAGCAGAATATCTCGACAAGACGTATCCTGACACGCCACGAATCCTATTCGACGGGATAGAAGAGTACGACGCCTGTATCAATCCTTTTCGTTTGCCCGATTTTGAGCCGATGTTACTATTCACCCTTCCCCCGGAATATGAGATATTGAACCCGGTGAGCCAGGAATATTTTAGACGGACGAGGGAGAAATCTTTTGGCCGGAAACTCGAGGAATTCACGCCCACGGGTAGCGAAAGAGAAGAGACGTGGGAGAGAATCAAGAAGGGCTTTGACACCATAGACGGTCTAATCCAGAAGAATGGCGGCCCGTTCGCTAGAGGTGAACAAGTGTCGTTCGTTGACTTTGCATTTGGAGGATACCTTATATGGTTCAAGTTGATTTTGGGAGAGGAGAGCGAGCTTTGGAAGGACTTGGTTATTTGGAACGATGGTCGATGGGGAAGGTATCTTGAGAGGTTGGAGGAGTATGCGAAACCACGCGAGAATGTACCTTAGCTGATCATACACATCCTGTGAACAGCGTTGCACTGCTCAGAGCGCTGACTGGTGGCGTTTGATAAGGTACCTGATGATATACGTCAGAAGGCAAGCAACGAAGGCGGGACATGAATGTGCCATATGGCATGATGTGACGACTTCGCGCCACTACTAGTATAGTAGCACAAGCATGCGCTGGCAGTGTTCTTGTCCATCCGCCTTCATGATCCATGGAGATCACACTGTATCGAAAGTTTAATGAATCACTCCACAGTACCTTGGTCTAAACCATTTCAGACGAGTATGCCCTATAAGGTGTTATGTTAGGTTGATATACATCTGCTATGTCTTGATTGAAGACATACAGGCACCCTAGGAAGTCGGAGATGTGTCAGACGACGACTTGTCCACAGCTGTGAATGTTGTTGAGCGCATTGCGCTTGGACCTGCATTTGCGTTCATCTATTCAAGCGGGCACAATTGCTCTTTGTCGGATCATGTCGGACCATGCATCTTCGGCGACCGATTGAATAGGACGATCGTAATAGTGAAGGTGACACGCAACGGAACTACGGAAATTGAAATGTTCTTTGTCTGAGATCTTGTCAGTCTAGACCACAATGACAGAATCAATAACTCTCACTGCGTCACTCGAGCAATACCATTGAATGTCTTTCCGTCCTCGTCGCCAATTGTGCGCAGTTCGATCGAACTCTTTGTGTGGATAGGACCGGTTTGAAACAGTCCGCGACACGGTTCTGGTCACACCAACAATCTTACTCAATTACTTGTGTAGAGTTTTGTTATCAGATATCATAGACTTGTTTCTTCACTTGTTATCATTCCTGAAACATCGCAAACCACCACGTTATTTTTATCTCCCGATGACGCGAGAACGCATTAGCCATTCTGGGTATGGGCACCCGCTATTCGCGTGGTCACCGTGGCGAGCACGTACTTATTATAACGTACACAGTACGTTTAAACGTAAGTCCTCGACCTCGGTCTGGAACTTAGAAACCGGTTTTCCAAAATAGCTGGAACCGATGGTCATTGCATTAAATGGGAGAGGCCGTTGTCTGCGGCTCTGAAGGGCTTTGACCGTTTGCCAGCGGACTTTCCCGTTTCAGACGCCGCGCGCACCAAATACGTATTAGTACGTCTCCGGTATCAGTTCTGTGATAGTAATTGTCATCGATATCCGAACATCACCTGGTGTGATACTGGTGTGATGAATTCCTTCGTTTATCGGCTCGGTTCAATGAATCACGATGCATGATGGCATGCGAGCCTACATACTCACTACGCGTCCCTTTCACTCTTCAACGAAGGTTGTTACATAAAGAGTGGTAGCCTGGTATTGTGGCGTAGTAGGTACCAACGAGAACCTTACTTATGACCAAAGAATGGTGCAATCAGGTTTAAATTAGCAACGGAACTAGCTACTACTCTCCGATGTATGTACGGCGGAAAGGAGATAAAAGTCAATTCGGACCGAAGGTGCGGTTATACATGACCGTTTTGCGTTACTGCGGCCGACCGCCTCGCAGGTCAGCTTCAGGTCCCATTGTCTTTACTTGTCGGCCGATCTTACACTGGATCAACTACCAAGCATAGAAATTGAAATGTCCGTTCCAACGTACATATTTGCCAGTCTTGGAGCTTGGAAGGTCTTGGAACGCAACTGTCCATCATGTTCGCCGTTTCCCCAATTGAGATGGTGCTCCGGTCCACCTTCGGAGTAGCGTAATGGGACCCCTATTCCTATCCTGGGATCTCACTGGTATCTCTGTGCTGACGGTACTGAAATACCTCAACGTTATCCACACCGATCTTGACCGGGGCTCATCATGTATATAGGGAAGACACGAGGCGTAGCAGTAGCGTACCACTCCAGCAGTCCATTCTGGTAGAAAGCCAAATATTGTGCGGAACATACCCACTGGCTAATGAACTATCATGTATGAGGCTTGTGCTGCGCGGACTTGGGGTTCAGGATGCGTCCGGAATGTTTGATCCTCGGTATCAATCTGACGTGATACAACTGTAACACACCATGACAATCGTGGCGATCTGTGTTGAACGGAACTTTCAGGGATGGACGTTTCGGTACCGCAAGACCAAGACCTATTCTAAACGCACGAGCGGTAGCATTATGCCAATTATGGTATGCGTACTATACCAGCCGCTAACAAGTAAGGAAACTGTAGCAAGACAAGTATGTAGTGCGCCTTCTTTCATAGGCAGAATGTCTTGTATCATATGCTGGTCCGAGCGGCAGGAACGGGTCATCTGGCCTTTGTATTGCGCACATCGCCTCCCTGTCTGCTGTCTAATATCTTGCCGGCGGTAGGTCGAACACGATTGAGCGGATAAATGAAAAGCCATTTAGAAGGGAAAGAGTCTCGTAAGTCAAAGGTCCCGCGCAACGTGTTGAATAAGGTTGGCTCTTGTCTTTATCGTGCTTATTTTGAAACAAAGTACTCTTCCGCATTAGAAGAGGCTGCAAGTACAGATAGATTTCGATTGACCATTCGGGGGCCGTAGGGCGCATAAAGAGCTGATTCATGCATGGAGATATAGACGTCACGACTTATGAACAGAGCAAGTCATGGAGAATGTATGATAACCGTAGTACAGTAACACCAAGTTGGTACAATTATCATCGGATTAGCTTGCAAACACGCACCGAAGAAGAAGTCTATTTTTATTTTTGGGTTCGAGATGTTGTCATTCGACTTGTCACTTGAAAGCAAGGTATAACGAGCTCCCAAAGGTTATGCGATCCGTCAAACATACGGAATAAGGTTTATCCCTTATGAATCATTGAAATCCCACCTTTGTCAATGGTTATGGCACCGGGTAAAGCCTGTCGCCGTATTGATCAGCACGAGAGGTCACTCACAGACTCTTCATTGAATTGCTGGAGTAAGAACGTCCGGATATGTTCCAAGACCGGTGTATAAGGCAAAGCATATGACACCGTTACGGGCCCCGACTCGGACAACCTCAGCCTATTGCAACATAGAGCCTCATAGAGCAAGAAGAATGTCTCCGCGGACGCGTATTGACCTGGCAGGAACGGGATCAAGGTAAGGCATGGGAGCGGGCCTTGTCATCTGGTTCAAAGATGGTGAGAGTAGTAACGGCAGATAGGCGCTTTGTGCCTCGTGCCTTCACATTATACCAACAGCAAACAATATTGAATGTTGATGTGTTTGGCATCACGTTTGGAAATGGGATAAGTTTGGAGGGTATTTGATAGACTTTGTTTGCTGGAACGTGTTTTTGGACTGATCGGGAGGACGGCGATTACTTGAGAAGTCAAGTAAAGCGTTTGTATCAAGGGTTGTCCGAAAGGAATAGGGAAGAGGCACGAGGCCGTCAGATATCGGAAAGCGTGGGCAAAATAGACCAAGTTCGAGGCAATGAAGCTATGTATATTGAAACAGGGCAGTGGTGTGTCTATTATGTTGAGGACACGTTCTGTGGTAGGGTAGGTTTGTGCGCCGTGGGAGCACTGGCCGTCATCTCGGTATATGGGGCAAAGTGGAGCGGGTAAACGTGGGAGCCCATAGGAGATCAACACTGCGTGGAAGCGCCATCATCGAAAGTAGCAGCATCAGACTTCCAACAAAAGCTCCAAACTGGTTTGGACAGTGGCATATACGGGGTAACATCTTCACAAAGCATCTTCTTTTCGTAAGTCTGCGCTCCAATGCTAATGTCGAGCACTGGTTTTGCTCCAAGGTCAAGAGTCGAGAGCATCTGGCCAGCGTTTCCAGACATCAGGCTGTTGCTTTGCTGGCCGATTTGGCGACGGTGCTATGATCCGGAAATGTGCCGACGACTGCGCCAAGTGAGATGAACCACTACCTCAGTGGCGCAGTCGGGTGGTAGGGGAGACCGAGGCTAGCTAGCACAGCGTTTATCGAGTGCTAGCGATGTTGTATTTGACATTACATGGGCATTACATGAGTAATCCGACTCGGATGGCTGGCAGTCGCAATATGCGATGGGCTCGGCAAACGGGAGGGCGAGCCACATGCTGAACCAGTTACCGGCACGGTTTAAACGATGAGCCGTGTGATTGTGACCAGTCACGCTTAACATATTGGCTTCTCCTTAACTACACTATCTCATACTAACTCCTCGACCATGTCCACCACCCAACCCATAGCTCTTCCGAACTCTCATTCTAATCTTCAAGACTACATTATGGCAGATGGCTCATATACCGGCTCTTCAGGCTCCTTTAATCCTGCTTCTTACGCCCGCCACTTTCTGGGCTCCCCAATCTCGTGGCGTCAAGGTTCATTTAGTAGCAGGTTCCTCTCGACTTCCCCGTCTCCCAATTTCCTAAATTCGCTAGAGTTAGTTTCGATTACACTTCTACTGTGTCTTTACTTACCATTGAACTCAGATATAACGACATCAAATACCCCAAAATGTCAACGTCAATAGACAGTGACCGTGGTTCGATCCTCAACGCACTTAATGTGTTTGACCGCGAGGGCGAATTGGTGAGTCATATATTTGACCAAGTCATTTCTGGGATCCGCTGACGTGGCTAATCCATCCAGTGTCGCAATTACACCTGCTGTGGTCTCCATCTCAATGATATGCATGCTCTCGTAGAACATTTAGAAGAAGCCCACTTTGGCGCATATAACCGTAATGCCGTTAACCAACAAGCTCAAGTGCAAATGCCCTATAATTCCCAGTCAATCCATCCTGATCATCCGATATCCCCTACAACACAGGTACCAAATCAGGTACCTTCTCATGTTGGATCAAGTCAGATAGCACCAGCGAACGTGCATACATACCCTTCATCCTTTGATCCAGACGATATGGAATTTGAGCTCGATCTGGAGACATCCTCTGTCCCGCATGCTCCCACAGCCCATTCTTCTCCATCGTCGGGTGTCCCGACTCCTCCCGACACGCCTATCACAACACCACTCTCGGTTTATCCAGCAAATGCGTTGCCGAATGGCCATCTATTGCCGAATTCGCAGGCTCATTCGCTGTCGCAGCCAGCGTCTCCGCCCTATGATGCTAGTGGACATGTCTCAGCAGCTGCATCGGCCGCGACGACCCGCCACTCTTCACCTTCAGGCGCATCTACCCGTCCCAACCTCAATTTGAATCTTTCGGCCTTCCAGAGAAGCACTCAGTTCGGCACCAGTTCCCCGTCAGTGTTGAATAATCCCGAAGAAGCATTCAACTCGTATGCTCGGTATGCCAGTGATTTTTCTGCATGCATGCCTGGGACGCAGTATACCTCGGCGGAAGCCAGCGAAACTGGCATTATCCAAGCTAACTGGCAACAGCAACACAGCTCGAATCACACCGCTGGCCAATGTGTGCCTCCCGCGCTTTTGTTCTCGACAAGCGCAAGTACAACGCCACTGAGCACACCGGATGGGTCCAGAGTGCCAAGCCCTTCAGGATACAGTACGATTACACAATCTTCCGCCCCTCCGACCCCCAACAGATCTACTCCGCCGGCTTCTGGTCGTTCCAGTTCACGCACGGGTTCTGCCGTAGCTTCCTCGACGCTTTCCCGCCCGGCTTCTTCCTTGCTTCTCTCGAAGCCTTTCAAGTGTCCCAAGCCTAACTGCAACAAGTCATACAAGCAGGCCAACGGTCTCAAGTACCATATGACTCATGGAAGCTGCAACTTTGCACCTCCGAAGGATCTTGAGCACGTAAAAGATCTGCTGGAGCGGAAGCGCCGCGATCGGGAGAAGCTTAACGGAACTGCAGATGATTCATCGTCGGGAGCACTCGGAAGGAGTCAAAGCCTTGGCAGCATCGGTGAAGGTAACGATGGTGATTCGTTCGACAGTCTGACGTCAATCATGTCGAACATTTCAGAGTCGGAGTTGCGGGAGGTGGAGCGGGAAGCAGAGAGGCGGATGAAGCCTTTCGCATGTGGCGTCGGTGATTGCCAAAGACGGTACAAGAATATGAACGGTCTGAGGTATCATTACCAACATTCAGGTGATCATGGTGCCGTTGGTCTTGCCCTACTCGCCAGCGGTCAACATGAATGTCTGCAAGGTCAAAAGCGGAACCACAACTCGGCCAGTTCTCAGCAGAATGGAGAGGAGAAGGATATCAAGCGGCGATCAAGCGTGCACTTAGTTGGCATGACAAGTCGGGGAAGCTCCAGCATGCCTGTGAGCAGAGCATCAAGCCGGACCGGAACTCCCCAGCCTCTGCCGCAAAGCCCATTGGCCGGTTCTCATTATTCACCCCCAAACGCGAATGCGAGCATCAGTGTACCGGCTGGCATCAACACTATGGGCATTACTCATGCGCAACCGTTCACCCCACCACAAGCAGGATCGCAGCAAGCCCTGTCGTCGCCAACTCAGGGTCAAGTTCAGACTCCAGCACAGCAGCAGCAGCAGCTGGCTGCCGCTTATCAGCAACAATATGCGGCACAATTTCAGCGGCAGCAACAGCAATACCAGCAATATGCACAGGCCCAGGCTGTGCAAGCGCAGGTACAACAGACGCCGCAGATGTTGTACGGCGATCTATCATAGCTGTGTTTGCTACCCTATCCCTCGTTGGCGCTTGGCTTGTTTCGACATTTTATCTGCTCTTCTGTTTGTGTTCTGGGCAAGGCCCTGCGATCGTCTAGATATCAGTGGTAGCGGCATATCAAAAGTATCCAATACATGGGCAAGCTTCTTTTCGACATCTCGTAATAGCGCCGTCGAAGGTCGTTTTCCTAATCACGTTTCTCCTGCGACTTCCTCCGGTTGTATTCAATTCGCTTCGACGACGTGTAATCTCTGTGTAAAGATTTAATCATTCTCAAGATTCAAGAATATGCTTTCTTTATTCTTTCTATATCCTTTAGCGACGAGGCGCGTCGCCCGAAAGAGATGGACAAGATCCTTACATCCTTACTCGAACTGGGGAAGCGAAGGAATCAAATGCCAAAGGGTGGCACGGCCAACTCGCGAAAAGTACTGTACATACGCAAGCGATCTAGCACATAGAAAGCTTCTTCCCGCTTCTCTCTCTTCTCTTGTGGTATAATTTTCTTGTTGCGTTCTGCTCTCCCCATCTAATTTTCTTCCTGCTTTTTCTTCTTCTGACCCTTGTTTTTACTTTAAATACTGAAAGAGAGTCTATCTCACATACTATATACGTATACGCATACTTAAGTAAGGAGCGCAGAACTCCTGCGTGTTCTGTGCAATGTTATTTGTAATGTAGATAGTGGAAGAAGCAAACAAGAACTGCTCAGCGATTTGCCTGAACCTCTTTCTTCTACACCTCGACATCTAATATTGGAGTTCCTGCATATGGCCACATCCTCGGTCTCGGACCCGCACTCAAATTAGGCACAGCGTCCGACATATCGGGACGCTGCTTTACCATGCACGAATTGTCTAATTCTCCGTCTCGCCACGCGTGCGTAATCATCAAGCTGACGAGAACCACAGGCTTGACTGATGAGAGGAACCTGCAGGTTTGACAATTATAGTGGTGGCGTTTTCAGCTATTCCTCAAGGCGTCGCTCTTTTCGCAGGGCCGAGTGGCTATACGGCACGAACATTACCCTCTGCACAAACACATTTAACCATTTTAGAGCGCGCGCACGTTCATGCCATGAGGCTCTCTTTTCTTGCGCTCTCGTAATCCTTCATACCTATCTTTCAAGGCACGACGAATGACACGACAACCAAACCAAACCTTCAAGGTGCATAAGGTAACATTCTTTTTTTACCGGTGAGTGCGTAGGTGCTAGTAGCCGGTTACAATTTTACTTGAACAATCTCTGCCTGATAGATGTGCCGTCGGCAGAGTCTCAGAGGGATCTGCTACGTAACGTTTTCATTTTCGTTCGAATCTTAAATGTTATATTTCAAGAACCATGTTGCTAGAATCATTCTGATACCTGATGCGTAAGCTTTGGGTGCGTTTTTAGCATCCTTTTCATTCTGAAACTTTATTCAACGCTATTTAGATCCGATCGATCAGAGATTTACAGCGTGCAAAGGCGGCATATAACGATTACGCATTCAAGGACACGGGCGCCGCACGCAGTTTGAGGGGGCACAACTAACAAGACACCGGAGAATGGATGTTCACCCCAGAGATCTCAGATTCAAGTTCTTCCTGGGCTTGCTGGGACTGGCAAATTCCACTGTAGCACGGACTGTTGCACAGAGATTAGACGAAGTTCGTTTGCTTGGAGCCTTACTTGTACAAGCCATTGTGAGTGTATTTTTCACGGAGTGAGAATATGCTGCAACAATATTAAGGAACGCACAGAGTAGCTAAGCGCACTCATATGGGAACCACTGCGGGACATCGCAAGGCAGCGGTATGACCCGCGGTCATCGTTGTTGATGCCCTGAATGTGACCAAGATGGGCTGACCATTCTGGGAAACCTTGAACCGACTTTTCGAGACTAGCGTCTTTCACAAAGTTCCTTACCACACGTCTCCAGTCTCAGTTTCGGCATCTCCTCCATAGCCCGGAACTCCACAAGATTTTTCCATCTACAAAACATTGAAGACAAAACCGTAGACCATGAAATACAGCGTCGCCTTTCTGCGGAGCAGGTGGCAGTCCGTCTCCCAACGGTTAAGGGAGCGCGGGGTGCTGATGACGAAGGCATAGAATTTCTTGTGCAGGCCGCAGTCAACTCTTAATCGCTATCTCAATAGGCTGTTTTTTCCATTGGAGACGGCCGCCGGCAATCTTGGATCTCAAATGAAAATTCTATAGGGTCAGAATGCAAAACATTGAACGACCCCAGCGTTGTCATACTTCCCGGTTGTCAGTGACCGAGCACAATAAAGCAATCTTTGCGCTATCGACCTTCCTTTTCCCGTCAATAACTGATACAAGCCCTTTCCCAATTTCACCACCAACGAAGCGTGTTGCAGATATTCGTATCGTTCCCGAAGATTGCTGCCAAGCTATACTCACTTTCCCACATACCACTTGCGTCGTCTTAAGCAGGGTCACCATGTCTCTTCGAAAATAATGGTAATGTGACTGATTGTTCGTTGTTAAGGTGAGACTGAATTGCTATACATAGACCACGGTCATTAGATGTGCGATCTCCTTCCCGATCGCCTGCGGTTCGTCTCAAAGTTCTCTGACACTATTCGCCGATCAATATTCTGCATTGGCTTTCACCCTGGCGTAAACCTTTCTCTTTCAAAGAAACCATAACAAGAGCAGTTATGGAGGTCGTGCAGGGGTTCACTCCATCAGCTCTGCGCAAACGGTTACATGAAGGCACTTATCTCAATCATTCTGCCCAATGGGATCTTCTAGTCGCTGCTTTTGGCCACTTCCGTGCATTTTCACAGGAAGTCCGCAATTTAACGTTCTCACAGGAGCGCGCTTTTGGGCCGGGACAGAGATGCGTTTGTGGGATACAGCCAGCGGCACACCCCACTAGAACCTTCAGCGCTATCGGCTCCTCTTCTCCCATTCAGCTGTGCCTGACGGAAGTTCTGTAACCTTGTACAACACGGCGATCAGGACACACCTTCTAGTATCAAGCTGCATCAGATATACTCAGACTGGCGCCCTCCTTTGATGGTTCTGAACAGCTGGCACCATTATCGGGCGGTATCGCATATGGAATGGCGAACGATTTAGCCAGTCTTACTTGTTCCACGAGGCGTTTGCTCTGAATCGTCACCTTGCGTTTGGGACTGGTGGCAACGAACTCATTTGTTCCTTTCCATCACCTGTTTGGCCTTCTCGCACGGCCTAGTGGCAATGGTACCTACCTTCGACAGCAGCGCCTTCATTACTACCCACATCATAAACCGGAAGTTTACTTCAGTCACAGGACATGAAGGTCTTGATTGGCCACTGCCACCCGTTGGAAAGGATCCCTCTGGCTAAGGGAAGGCGATGACCGCGGTCGTTGCCTTTGCGACAGTGTAGGTGACTTGTATTCTGGATGTCTAGCTTTGTTGGACGCTGCATATGGGTTGACTATGGTCGCTGTACCATGCATAGGTGCTCACATTCTCTCCACGACTTCACTTCTGTCAGCTTGCCCGCAAAGCTAGCTATGCGCTTCTCCAGACATTGCAGACAACGAAGTTAAATTTACCTATTTAGTTAGTTGCTAGGATTATTTCGCTTTCAATTGACTTTATTTTTCGTCAAAGAATGCTAGGGCATACGACAAGAGAGAAGCAGTGAAGCCTAATGTCTGTTGCAGAGGCCATGCTAATTTTCTCTCAATTTTTGGTATGTCACCCCAAAGGGGATGAGTTACAAGATTCATAACCCTGTTGTCTTTTAACTGCTCTACTACTTCTCGGATCTTCATTTCTGGAGTATCATTTGGTTGATATTCATCACCTGGATTGCATTCTCTTGTGAAAAGTGCCAAGAATCACTTGGTGTAGCCATGGAAATTTGAATTTTTTTCTGCATCATACCATGAATGGACACATACCGTGTTGGTCACTGGAGAAGAGAACAATACTGAGAAGGTCCAACTTTCCGGGAAATCATCTGGAGAGGGATTGGTTCTTTTGTGGGATGAACAAGGTACAATCGCTAGTTCAGGATGGCTGATCACCGACTGGTGAATTACGTCCAAATTACGCGTCTGACCCTGAAGACCTTGAAGTTTGCCAGGTACCTCCACGTCTGAGTTTGTGCTCGAACAGAAACGGTCCGTTCTGTAGTGAGTCTTTCCTTCCAAGTCTTCCAGGAAATCGCGATGGAGCTAATTTTGAATTGGCATGGGAAGGTTGCGATTTATATTGCATTCACGTGTATGAATGGGCGTCAATCATGTCTTGAGAGCACCATTGACGTCTGAATCAGACGCGTACACGGATTCTTATTCAGTTATAACGTCATCCCCGGATCCACTGGCAGAGACTGATTCCGATGTTGAAATTGTCCACTTTAAACTACCAACTCCCATTGTGCCTTCCAAACGAAAGTCTATCAGCGCGGCTAACTCCCCGGCCCATAATAATAAGAAGACTAGAACAATCCCTCCAAAACGGTGGCCCGTTGCAGGACGTCCACAGGGTTTCACCGTCAAGGGCGAGACCTTACGACCCACGGAGGTTTTTGACACGTTTTGGTATTTTTCCGCGGAAAGGAAGGCGATAGATGATAGACGTCGTGCCAGTGAAAAGTTTCCGTAAGTCTACCATCAGGTTTAGATTCTAATCTCACGCACACCTGTCAGCTGGAGTGATGATCCTATTCTCAACACATACCCTTTCTGTAACACTTACCGAGTCCTCGACAAAGGCACTCAATTCCTCATCCGCGAAGTCATTGAAAAGGGCTCACAGACGCCTGAGGAGCTCGTGTTCCGCGTGGTCCTATTCAATACCTTTACCAAAATCGAGACATGGGAACTCTTAGACGAGGAGCTGGGCCCACTGACATGGGCAACGTACAATCGCAAGCGATACTCCGATGTCCTTGCCGAAGCCAAGTCTAGGGGAAAGACCTTATACACAGGATCGTTCATCAAGCCTGCGCCCCATTTCGGGTGTCCGGACAATTACATGAACCATCTATTTCTGCTAGAGCATTTTATGGAGCAAGACTTGGCCGGTCGGCTATCCAATGCAGAATATCTGGCAGACGTGTACGAATTCATCATCTCCTTTCCCAGCATGGGTGATTTCACAACCTACCAGCTGATGCTAAACCTCTCATATACGAATATCCTGAACTTTCACCGGAACGATTTTGTCGTTCCGGGGCCTGGTGCAAGATCAGGCCTGAGGAAGATGTTCGGCAAAAGCATTGACAAGGTTAAATCCCCCGTACGAAGATTCGAAGTAGATATCATCCATTGGCTAGTCGAAACCCAAGATCAGCATTTCAAACGTTTGGGGATCACGTTTTCTGGCTTGGGCCCTCAAAAGCTACCCATGGACGTTGCTGACGTCGAACATACACTTTGCGAAGTGGACAAGTATTCACGACTTGCCCATCCACAGTTTAAAGGGAAGCGCACCGAGATGAGGCGCCTCTATGAACGCTCGTTGAGCCCTTATCCGGAGCGGCCTTGTTTGCCCAAAGCGTGGTCCCACCCTGATCGGAAGATTCCACGCATTAAGCCTGGAGGACCACCTGTCGTGGAGAAGCGATACACAATCAGCAAGATTGGTGGAAAGAGGGAAGGGGAAGACGGTATTGAATATCTTGTTTATTGGACTGGGTATGTCGACAAGGATGCGACATGGGAGCCAGAAGAGCTACTTTTGGAAGATGCGCCTGCCGCTGTCGCAGAGTATGAAAAACAATGGAATTAACTGTACAATTACACACTGCTAAGCTTACTCTGCCGTTGCTTATACTTGAGCGGAGACGGAGGCCTGATATCAGTCAGCCACATTTCGCATGGTGGAGCCCTGAATCAACCGACTCTCATTCATCACTCATGCTATGGTTCATCGTTCCACTGACTCTAGGTTGCTCACTAATCTCATTTCGCAAGACAAAGACTATAGTAAGCAGTTCAATGCTTTGTTGAACGCTGCAGACGCCAGCCTGGCGTCACTTTCGGCGTACGCCGCTGCTTCTTCCCCGCCAGCAAGCCAGATCATCCTTCAAGTGGCGGGATCCCTTGCGAGCGCCGACGAGGAGCTCAGGAGATATGCAACATCTGTGGATGAATGGAGAGAACAACTGAAGAGTCTCAAAACGCTCGAGGAAGAAGTAGCGAACATTATTCGGGACAGAGAAATTCTGTGCGTTCCTTCCTTTCGGTTTCTGTTCTTTGTCTAACTTCCTCTGTCGCAGAGTAACCCGGGTGATTAAGGCTTCACGACAAAAACAGCACCATTCGTCTAATGGTAACCTCGCCCGGGTGAACCAATATTCCTCTACATCTTCCCTCTCAACCAACAACAAATCCGAGTTCTCTGCCAAAGCTCCCATTCCCGGGTCATCCAAGCTATCTCACACCCAGTCAGAACTACAGGCATGTGAAGCTCACCTTGCAGCCAAGGAACGTGACCTGGCCATTCGCCGCAATGTCATAGTGAAAGAGGGCCTAGATACCCGGTTCAAAGCTATGATTAACTGCGGTTGGGCTTGGGGCGAAATTGGAAAAGAAGCGCTCAGAACACTCGAAGAGCTCACTACACAAATTGATAATCGTAAGACAATCTCATCGAAATTTGTCATGACAATATTCTCATGAACAAATTCAGAATCCAGCAGACCGCATTTGGGAGCTTCCCGCCCTTCGTCTATTCAATCTTCAATTGGCCCTTCTCAGTCTGCTTCTCAAGTCAACGTTCCTCCTCCTGTTCATCCCTCGATCCTAGGCGTGCTCCACACGGAGACAGCTAGTCAGCCGCCTCGATCGCAATCGCCCAGCTTACAAGATGATAGCCGCCACTCTGACGATGCTATGCACATGGTCATGACTATACCGCCAGCACACGCTATTGGCGACATTGGTTTACCGGTTGCAGTTAGCGTCGGTAACAGCCAGATCCATCTTCCATCTCCACCTCCCAGCAATGGCAGTCATGACAGTAATTTGTTTCTCATACCGCCATCATCCCAACACCGCAAAAGTGGCTCTATCAGCGTAAAGAGCGTCCCTCTCGGGTCTCAGGGAGAGAACAACAGGAACGGAAATGGCGCGGTTGGAGCTGAGGAGCTACCGTATCAAAAACACGTGCTTTCCAGACGCATTACTGAGGACGAGCTAGAGATGCAGCCGAACGAGTCCAGTGGTGAGGATAATATCAACGACCAAAACAACTTGACGGCGGTGGACAACCCTCGATTTGCCAAAAAAGAAGCGAAGAAGCAAAAAAACGAGCAGCCTCCAGCCCCCGAGTCCTCTAAGCGAGAACGGCGTAGATCATTGCTCGGAAGTCTAAGAGGTCTTTTTGGACATCATTCACGGAATACATCAAACGGGGATAATGATGACCAACGAGACAGCAGGCCTTCTATGTCTTCATCCGCACCTGGGGGTTTAAGTGGCTTATTTGGAGGTGACAAGAAGGCTAAATGGGACACGCGAACAGACAAGAATCTGAAGAATCTGAAGAACCAGAGTGATGATAATAGTTGGGTCTCGTCTTCGCCCCCTCCGGGGAAGCGGATGAGAAAGAAGCTGAGAAGAGGTGGAGGGAAGATGTCGAGTCTCGCCGACGAGGATGCCGCTGTTGAAAGCGATATCGGCTCGAGTAGGCAGACGAGGAACGAGAGTCGAACGGGTTTGAACAAGAAGAGAAGTATGAGTGTCCCCCCGGTTACTCCCAGTGCTGCTCCTGTGACGGAAAATGAGGCTAACACCGACTGGGTGTGGTCAGAAAGCGTCTCACGATCTGCTCAGCAATCCCCAGTGCCGGGAATGGTGACGGTGGCAAATACTGCAAAAACGGAAGTACCTTTAACGAGGAGGTCGAGTATGGCCAGTGCCTCAAGCGCTCCTCCTGTCTCGGGGTCGAGGAAGCAAGCGGCCGACGTTCAGGTCGGGAGGCGACCATCATTAGGTAATAAGTCGACGGGACATGTCAGATCCAGCTCTCAACCCGTGTTTCTGGATGGGCGAAGAGGTTTGTTCTTGTTTTTGTTTGTCTAACAGAAGAAGGCTGAGGCAGAAGCACGTTTAGGACGAGATACAGTCTCATATGTTAACCTGGCGAGCTTGAACGGTGCCACTGCCAGCACATCGTTGATGAGCATCGTCGAAGACGTCGCGAGGGCTAACAGAGAAGCCGAAGCAAGGTTGAAGGACAAAAAGAGCTTGACATTAGTAGAGCTGCTTCCTAGTGCGGAGAGTACGCTGTCGCTGACTTCGTCGACGTCGACGGTGCGGCCCGGATCACCTTTGTCCGCGCAGAATTCAAGGACCAATGCTTTCGTTCCGAATGGGGTCAACGCCCCGGCTATCTTTGTGCCAAGGGCTCCACATGGTATAACGAGGCAGGACTTGGAGGCACTGGACAGAGAGGCAGAGCTACTGACGCGATCGAGGGCCAGCAATGGGGGACAGCAAATAACATCGCCCCCAAGGGTACAGTCTCCAGATCAAGAACCGAGTGCGGCAACAAAAATGACCTCACAGGACAAGAATCAAAGAGAAACGAGAGGAGAAAAGACACCGATAGGCTCTCCAAACAGGAAGCCTCCGCTCAGGAGCGCATTGAGAAATCCAACTGGCCGTAGTGTGTCGCCCGCACCTCTCGAATTGGCCATCAATATGGTTATGGCAGGCTCAAGCCAAGTGACGGAAGCGTTGGCTACGATGTCTAACCAAGGCAACAAAGTTGACGACGATGACTTGGATTCTGTGTCATCTTACGAGACAGGCCATGAACTATTTTTCGAAGATATTTCTACTACCGCACCAAAAAGCAAGGAACCAAACGGTGATGCTCGTCACATCGGCGGGATCTCCTCACCTCCCGTATCCGTAGTTTCTGGAGCATCAACATCCATCATAGGTGGAAGTTCTGGCACCCCTCAGCGGAGGAAAAGCGTTCGTGTCTCCCTCCAGCCCACATTTTCGCCCACACCGCCTGCCATAGACGATGACACTGACGAGGAGGGACACGGTCCCCGAAGTGTGTGGGGTGGAAAACCTCCAGCCCAGGACGTGAAACTGAATGGTTGGGCCAGCAAAAGACAGGAAGCAACGGATGTTTGGGAGAATTCCAGTGATGAAGATGAGGAATATGCAAATGCGAAGAGACTGTTGACTAAAGTGTCATCGTCCGCAGGCAAAAAGGGGTGGTAGATAGGTTTTCTTTCTTTCTTTCTTCGTTCGAGGGTCTTAAACGATTACTCTAATGATCCGGTATATTATCCGGTATAATCTCTGGCTTATTGTCATGCACGGTTCTATCTATGTATCCATAGTCTCGTAATGTACTTAACTATAACATTGATTATGTAATGTCTGATAGACAGCTGATTAGCCTTTCACTCGCTCTTCCACACTTTCTTCTAAGTGTGTCACTCTAGGGTGAGTGTTTTTATCACTTTTTCCCGGTGGCTACTGTGCTCAAGCAATCTCATTTCACGAACGTGTAGTACGAACGTCCTAAAACGCGCCATTACGAACTACGAAACAGGGAGCATAGAACTTCACCGCCATGTCTGACCAAGAACTCAACAACACGCCACTCACTGGCACTCAAGATCCATCGTTGGTAAAGACGGAGGATCCCAGTGCTCCAATCAACATCAAGGTGGGTTATTTTCTCTCTTCATGAGCTATGAATGACATATGCCCTCGTCATTGCACAATCTCCCCCTTTGATGGTATCTTGCGTGGCGCGGTGGTGACAGGTGGTGAGCTCAACGGGAGACGAAGTTTATTTTAAAATCAAGCGTAGCACAAAATTGAGCAAGCTGCAAGGAGCATATGCGAATAAAGTAGGAAAGGACGTCAGCAGCATTCGGTTCGTATTTCTGTTCTCCACTTTATATTGTCCTCACGCATTGTATAGGTTCCTATACGACGGTGAGCGAATACAGGATGATGAAACCCCTACAACGCTAGGAATGGAAGATGGCGGTAAGCACCCCCAGACTCTATTAGTTTCGATGTTCCTGAGCAAAAGTTACAGACACCATAGACGTCATGGTTGAGCGTAAGTAATTCAAACCCCAAAACTCACGTGTCTGACTCGTTCGATAGAGGTCGGCGGGTGCGGTACACGTCATTATTAGTTCTCGTTATCTTTTCTTGTATGCGCCCCAAATTCCATAAGTCCTTTTTAAGTCACTTCACGTAATATTGATGACAAGCTTGATCACATCCGTTAGCGCGTTGTGCAGCTAGGTGTAGGTATTTACTCAGATCGCGATACCTGTGGTGTCCTATCAATGCTTCCTTTGTTAAACGGACCCCATAATGTAGGCGGTGTCTGTTGATCATTTCTCACACATGGCGATCTTCCCCGCACACTGACATAAATAACACGTATGTTGCATTGAGCGTCAGTGGAATTAGCCAGGGAATGGATACGCGGCGGGACTCCGATAGCCATTCTTTCCAACCGCACGCACTCCAAATTCAACATCGTCTTTTGACACGAGAACAGTCGCGGTATTCACCAAACCAACCGGAATGGCATGTGTCCATTCGTGGAAGTAAGATGGCCTCCAAACGATCTCGTATCCGTCGTCTACGTTCGGATCTGCGGCCCACGAGAGCGTAGAGTTGTTCGTCAGAATGCTTGCTTTGATTGTTGCATTCTTGGGAGTCCCTGGTGCATTTGCTAATGACCAGATCCCTGCCGCGTTGACCTGGGCTACTCGAACGACGTAGTCAAAATCGACAAACTCGATCAAATCTCCGTATTGCATGCCATTTACGAGACGAGTATCTTGATGTTGATGAGCAAAATTTTCGCGTGGCTCTGTAAACCGCACCGCCGGGAAACCATGGCTTAAGAAGGACATATGATCACCTCCACGAAGATTACGATCTTGGCGGTACATCATTTGCACTGCAACGTTGGCTTAAGTCAATGACTCTTTCAAAATTCCGAACGGAACTCTGACTTGCCATTCATCTTTGTCACCTGGTTTTGAGCCACCCCTGTTACGAACCTTCCCAGCTCACGAGCGGGTGAATCGTTCTCTCCTCCCATCAAGATGCGAGTAGCAACCTGTGCGGCTGTCTCGCTTGGCGGAATACCCCCACAGTACATACGGATGTTGTATGGATCATCCGTTCCGTCATCTCCAACAGGGCTACCAACGATATCGTTGTTCAACACCCCTTGTACATCGACACCGGCAGCTCGCAATGTAGCAGCGGTAAAGTTGGAGCCAAACAAGCCTTGCTCTTCGCCAGCAAAAGCGGCGAACATAATTGTAGCCGGCGGGGTCGTCGTCGCCATGAGACGCGCCAACTCCATAACAATTGCAACACCGGACGCGTCATCGTCCGCTCCAGGTGCATCGCTCCAATAGTTCATAATATCGGTCACGCGAGAGTCGTAGTGACCTGACAGAACGTATACTCGGTTGGGCTCTGTCGACCCCTTGAGCGTGGCTATGACATTGCTGATCACCGTATTGTTTGGAATGACGCTGTCGGGAGTTTGAACGTAGCTCGGGACAGAGATAGTCATGCGTCCATTCGATGCAGCAGCATATGTACGCATTTCAGACGCGATCCAATCTCTGGCAGCGCCTATGCCTCGAACTGGGTCCGTCTGGTTCGATAAGGTGTGTCGAGTACCAAACGAAGCCAGTTTTTCGATGATACCTTGGATACGGCTTTTGTCGATGCTACTGAGGATTTTAGTTAACTGACCGTCCGGTTCTTGTGGTGCGATCGCATATCCAGGGCCTGGAGGCCAATTGTCCAAGAAGCACTGATTAGCTAGACCTGTCAGTTGCGCTAGAGATATGATTAGTATGAGCATTAACCTAACACAAATTAAGCATTGCTGCACACCGAGACAATGACAAGTGAGCGTAGCGTATAAAGCCAATGCTCTAGACGAAACCATTGGGAATTTGGGGATAGAAAACGAAACAACCACGATTATCGAAAGCCGTGGGGTTTTTGCCAGATGAAGATTGCACCCGAACCTGGCGCCGATTGTCCAACATGGTTCCATCTCCGAGTCGCATGTGCTGCGAGAAATGATCGCATGGAAGGCTGCTCAGTAACTCATGGGAATAGGCGACCTGGGGTAGCACACGTATGGTTTCGAGATGCACTGACAGTAGGCTGGGAGTCGACCGGGGTATCAATCACTACAAAATTAGACCGAATTCTTGGTTCACACAGACACCAATGGAATTCAAAAATCCTGATCGTAAGTTGACGTTCAGGTTCCCTGCACCGTAAACTTTTTGATCCAGCAGGTATGGCATTTGCTTCGTAAACTGCTCGAAGGAAGACCTCCTAATAGTCTGTAAGTGCCCTTATCTTTTGGTCTTAATGCTCTAGAAACTGCCTTACCTTGTCATTTCTTCAAAACCGTGCAGTTGAGTCTCGATCCAACAAAATCAACACAGCCACAAGCAAGCGTACCAGGAGTACCTCCATTGGTCCAAAGTTCAAACCGACACATTTTTGTCACCTATTAAATAATTGATTTATATATGTATGATTGCTGTCTAATTAATAACGGTAATTCAGTATCATTTTCACCGAGACGTTTCACTCGCAAAACCCAAATTCCAAACATTATCAGGACTCTTTCGAACTGCCAGGCCCATCATCGTACTGAATGCTCTTCGTCACATCAACATGGACTTTCGGCGACGTGACTTCCGTTGACTTCATTTGTGTACTACTTGACGCACTCTGCGTTTGGTCAGTTGTAGAAGAAATACATATGAAGGACGTTGTCATACTGTGTCCATCGCCGAAGTAAACTGGCTCGTTTTCCAGCCTTGACTGTTTTGCGGATCCTCCCCTTGTCTCAGGTGCCAGCGTGCATTTAACCTGGTTAAATGGATTATAAACCTTCTCACGAGGAGATAAACTTGAAGCGTACAGCCCCATGAAGGAAATGGCATAGACTTTGGGACAATTTTAGCTTCGGTTAAGTTATTGGTGGACGCCAGTCCACTTACCCTTCTCAATGCACAAGTAGATAGCCCCAAAAATCAACGTGTGCGGTGACACGAACCACTATTCCTCAATCAGTCGGAAATCGGCCTCCAATAATCGAGGATGACATACAGCTATCATGGACGCAACTGCTGTGGCTCTGTACCAGTCATTGCAATAGCATTTCAGCTTGATCACGGTCATACTTACGCTGCCACAGACCCTATCTCGAGCGTGTACAAAATCAGTTTATCAATGACGTTATTGAGACTGCATAAGCCAGATCCAGTTCACACATGCCAGAGGTTCTGACGGTGAATCCGAACGAACCTTATCGACTCAATACGGCTCGTCTTTAGCAAGACGAACATGGCAACCATGATGGACAAATCCGTCGCTGCCCCAAATACGAGAGCGAGAGACAAGACCCACTGTTAGCCAATGTTCAACATGTGAGAAATAGGCTAAATGGTAATATAGTCTACGTACTCTGGTATCACTCTGCTCAAAGACTGAGAATCGTTTCGAGCGGACCCTAAGCGGTGCATAGGCAATGTAAACAGATCAGGTAGAGGACGCGTTAGCTTACCATTCACCGGTCGTTGCTATATCAAATCAGTTCTGAATCTGGATATCAGGGTATCAAAACGCACCCATTGCGCCACCTGCCAAAAGGTTGACCAATTTGAATTCTGGTCTATCAACTATGACTTACCTACGTGTGCGAGGGCAAGAAGAAGCTTGCCTCTCTTATTTAATCCGACATCCTGACAAAGTGGGCCAACTTACGATTGGGACACAAATCCAGTAATTCCGATGACTGACTAAACGACGCGCTTGAGCAGGTGAGTAGGATGAAACAACGATAATGACGTACGGGTGAAAATACGTTGTAGATAGAACCTTTGGAGTGTCTTGTCAGAGTAAGCGATGCATGTGAAAGAAAGACTTGCAAGTGGACAATCAAGGTTACAACAGCTGTAACAACAGTCGCTCCCTACTCCATCTCGTCATAAAAGTCGCGTGGTTTGGGTCATGACGTACTGGAATGAGTTCAGGCCTGTCACGATTGTTAAATAATGATGCGCCGTCGAAAGGTAAGCTCACATTATTTCATCGATTTTCTGCAGATGTCCGATATTTACTATGAAGTATGACCACGCGGCAACCCATATTAGTACGGTGTGAGCGATATCAAGGCACCTGCAAATGATATTAACATCACGCTATCAGACCGCATGAAAATATTGCGTTTTACCATACGGCTAAAACCTACCCAAAAGTGGATGAAAGTGATACTGAAAGACCATGATGCCATTGACTTACCGAAACCTTGATTAAATTTGGATCCTTGGGAAACAGCCTGAAGTAGAGGACCGATTGAAGGGTATTCATCCCGGAAAGGCTGATATGAACGCCAAACGCGTTTCAAGCCATGTTAGATGTAAGAGACTTAGGATACGCACAATGTGGCTACCAGAGATCCAAGGAGAAAGGCTCCATAAGTATTGTTGATGATGCTCATGGGAGGGAGTGACATGGGAGGGAGTGACATGGCAAGGAATGTCATTTGAAATTTGTGCCAACTTCCTGCATATATACTACACTGTAGGTGTAGCAGACGGTCGATCAGCCAGGAACGGGATTTGAAACTTGGACTTTATACAGTGACAGCCGGACAACGCTCCACCTCCCGATCTTTATGCAACGGATTAGAATATGCGCATGACTTGTACTTAGGTCAAATCCCTCACAAAAAATTGAGTCTTCGACCTGAGTTCACCCTTGAATTAGTCTCTCGTAGCCAGACGATAAATTCGTGTCTTTTAGGGGAGGAGGATGACACTCTACCCTTGTTGGTTGATCGTCTCACTGCCTAATGGAGATAAAACAAATCAATACTTAAATTACTTGCAGTTGAAATAACGACCTCTGGCTAAACAGTGAGCAGCAATTGGCGCTATATTTTACACGCAATGTACATACACAAAATGAGCAAGTATAATGTACACCAATACGAAGTAAATTGAATGAATCCCATCAAGCTTTCCCCAAATCCCAGTACATTCACTAGTTAAGGTCATCCAAGTTGCCGGCAGGTCTCGACGGACGACGTGCGGCATAACCACGATGAGCTGTTCCCTTAGCTGCCCATAATTTGCCATATTTGCCAACTTTCTTGTGATTTGCGCCATGCCCTGTTGAGATCGTCAGCATCGTGGACAAGGTAAGTCGACACTTTCTATACTAACTTGACAAACGAGGTGGATCATGTGGGTGGCGGTGGGGAGGTCGGTCCCCATCATCATCATCGAAATCGCGCGCCTCGAGATATTCGCCATCGAAGTCACGGGCCTCAAGGTAATAATCATCGTCAAAGTCACGGGTGACGAGATCTTCATTGTCAATGAATCCCCGAGCATAGAGCTCATCCTCTTCCATGCGCTTCAATAAGACGGATGCGCCGATATTGGCGGCGGTCTTAGCAAAGTTGCCGACCTTGTGCCAGTCGATCTTGGGGAGGTGGATCTTGGGGAAATGGATCTTGGGGAAGCTGAAGTGCCATCGAGCCTCAAGATCAGTCATGGCTCTATATCAGATCATAAGCACACTTTCTAATCATAGAGAGAAAGAGCAATGATCTACCTTGGAACGCCAGCGTAGTAGTATTCTCTCGGCACGATAATAGGTTGCGCGCTAACAGTGGCGGCAGTAAGGGCAAAAACAGCAACGGTGGTGGCCTTCATGTTGACTACTGGATATACTAATGTGTGTAGTAGTTATGCTGGGACGAAGTCAATGGGCAATATTTGTCGCTACAAACTGGACACTTACTGTCCTGCACTTGATCAGAGATGGTAAAAAGACAAGGCTAGTTAGGAAAGTAAGTATGGCTTGAAGGGCATCAAAGAACGACAGGTGCTTACTGTCCAGCACCAGGCTTAGAGAATGGGTGGACTTGAGGGGGGATGGTCTTTGACACACTTCGACGAGTCCTATTTATGCAGCAGAAGCTTCCGCATTGAGTCACCGTGAAATGGTGGTAATGATCTATTAGGATGCACCGCCGCATCTAAACGCAACCCACCTTCAAAGGGTAATATGATATATGATAATCATTTCATCTGACAACCCTGTAGAGAACTCCATCCTGAATTTGGCAGGACGGAGAAAATGCGCCAAGAAAATACGCCACAGAAAATGCTCTGCCCGTCACAGTCTCCAGGAACGAAGCTAAAGGTAACGTAAGATAAGAAGGGAGACAACGGAATGTCCTCGTGAGGTGTGGTAGATGATGGCTATCACGGCGTTGGCCAAGATCGCCCAATACACTCCGGCCGGGTCCAGTACGGGTGTGAATCACTGCTGCAAATCCGTATGCGGATCCGAGTCCACAATCGCACAGTGTCTAAAAAGCGCCGATTCCAATATGTAGTACTTACTATATAACTCTGTCTTGTACACAAGCTTTTTACAAACACATAGATGCTGACCTGCCTGACTCTAACTTATGCTACTAACCTGGTGTGCTTTCGGGCAAACTTAACTCAACTTCAATACGTAACTCATCTTCTGCGGAGCATCTAAACCTGGCAGCAAAGCCAGGCTTCCGCCAATTCCAGACCTTCCACCTTTGTCTTTCCGTGCTCAGGGTGCTGGTCTTGCCCAAGAGGAGGAAGCAGAAGTGGTGCCTTTACCTCCAGCCGCTGCTCAAGCTGCCACAACCAGAAGTGAGCATACCGTTTTTCATGGTTTTGATCATAACTCTGTTCATTAGCCACAGCTCAACGAAGTCCAAGAAGACGATTTGCATCCAGTGCATTGCAACCGCGATCATCATAGGCCGTGGCAGGGACCGAGAAAATAGCCAAGGACGAACAATTCTTCCTATTCGGTCTGCGTGCCCTCGTCGCCTATCTTTGGTTCCTGCCCAAATGGCTCTCAATGGCCCCATTGGATCATAGTCGACAGGGATTGTTGTCCTCGTAGTTATCCTCATCGTCAAAGTTCTTCCCCGGTGGCTGGTAAACCTAAGGAGGCCGGACATCACTTGATGCCGCATAGGGCGAGTACTACCTATTCACCGGGTTCTGGTAGCTACGAAAGAGTTTGAGGATGTTCCTCCAGCAAGCGTAATAACCGATGTTGCGTTGTCAACAGAGCGGAGCGTCGAGAAAATCACGCTGCGAAACTCTGAATCCTCAACAGAGCAGTTAGGCAAGCTTGTCATTGATTCTTGTGATATTTAGTCTGACGATGCCCAAGGCAGAAACGAATCCTAACCTTGAAAATGAACTACCACGACGGCCTTGGACACCATCGTATGCTGTTCATTTACAAGGTTCCCCTGCGGCTGTACCCAACGAGGTCGAAGAAGCTCCTCCCTTGGATACCGAATCTATCCCCGTTCCCATTGGTGCTCAAGAAATCACTCATTCCGAGCCCCCTACTGCTGAATTTGATAAGGGCGAAACACCAAGTTCGCTTGAGCAATCTCAGAACAACAACATCGACGAGGTCGTCGCAGCCGCATTTGCACCCGCCATCGCACTCGTTGCGTTGGGTGCTGGAATTCAAAGCTTAGTGCCAATAGCCGACGAAGAGGTATTACAATTCATTCTTTTCGACTGAGAGCCAGCCATTGATTGATTGCGCAAAGGCTCCACAGGTTGATGCTAGCTGACAACTACCGTTTCTCTGCGCTTTCTGTCCTGTCTGAAGCCGTTGACGGTGACGCAACCAACACCATTGTCGATGCACTAGAGCAAAACGTGGCGAATGAGATGGATGATATGGGGAGCAAATCAAACGCTTCGTGATAGTCACTTCCTCGACCGGAAAATGCTTCACGTTGTGTCAGTCAACGTAGTGTTCAAGAGGAGGAAGAAAACGCGTTACCTACCATTAGGATGTTTATTTTAAGCAGCAGAAGGAGCTCCTTGAAAGGCGAAAAGCACGATTGGCGCCATCGTCAATTAAAGTTCTATCTGCCAGAATCAACACGCTTTACACTCGGTCTTCACTGGCATATCAACCCCAACAACAGCAACAACAGTTCCAAGCTCCGACTTGCCAAGGCGGCTATGTACCCACCATCAATAGCAGCACCACTACAGCCCTACTCGCGCTGCACTCTCAACCTCAACCGCCGATTACGTGACCGAGGGTCTTGCCCAAGATTTCTCTGCCCCTAATTATTTCCCTATGATTGACGTCTAGATCGCAGACACTGGTACCTATTGTCTGGGATGTTGTCCTTCCCGGAGTTCCGGTGACGAAGCGAAGACATTGTTGTGTCCAATATGTAAAGAGCAACTCAAGACGGAGTTCCTTAAGGACGACGAGGAGTGGGTGTGGAAGAAAGCGACCAAGAAAGATGATAAGGTACGTTATGATCAACTCTCTCTGTAGCCTCGTGAATCTGAAATGCTACGCCAAGACTTGCTTTGCAGAGGCTACGAAGAGTATGCCAGACGACAACAAAAGTGTTTTCTTGGCGGGCCTATCGTTTACTCGATTCGTTCCGGACAGCCGGACAAACATTCCACCTGGTTGATCTTTATGCAAAGGATTAGAATATGGCTTTCCGTCAAATCCATATTAGACCTGAGCTACGTTGACTCGTCTCACTGCCTAATGAGGATGAAATAATTCAATACTTGACGCTGACGGTTGAAACTCGGGTATCTAACGCGGATCTCTGGCTAAATGAGTGGCAGTTGACATTTTACACGTAATGTACATATACAAAATGAGCCAGTCATGTACATAGATTCTCCCATCAAGCTTCCCCACGAATCCCAAATAGTATATTCATTAGTTAAGATCATCCAAGTTGCCGGCAGGTCTCGACGGACGACGTGCAACATAACCACGATGAGCTGTTCCCTTAGCTGCCCATGATTTGCCATATTTGCCTGGTACTTTCTTGTGATCTGCGCCGTGCCCTGTTGAGATCGTCAGCATCGTGAACAAGGTAAGTCAACACTTTATTCACTAACTGGACAAACGATGTGGGTGGCGGGCGTCCCCATCATCATCAAAGTCACGGGTAACGAGATCTTCGTTGTTAATAAATCCCCGGGCATAGAGCTCATCTTCATCCATGCGCTTGAATAAGATGTCTGCGCCGATCTTAGCAGCGTCCTTAGCAAAGTT